>VNKC01002124.1:0-10459 GCA_008042775.1 Drosophila pectinifera
AACGAAACAGATATTTGTTTCGCGGCTTTCCCCTACTCAAACATCTGATGATGTAACAGCCTTTATTCAAGGCAAAACTAAAGCCGAAAAAGCTAGAATAAAGGTGGAAAAATTCAAATTTTCTTATGCTAGGGATATTTCTTCTTTCAAAATAAATGTCCCAAACGATCTCTTTAACACGATATGCTCTGCAAACTTCTGGCCAGAGTTTGTTGTTGTTAAAGAGTACGAAGCTAAGAAAAAGAAAAAACGGCCTGTTGGAATAACTCTTCCAAGGCCAGACCATATCATTGTGCCATCTACGTCATCTACGTCTTCAAAAAACTAAAAAACTCTCTCCTTCTTTCCTATCAGAATGCAAGAGGCTTACGTAGTAAACTCCCTAAATTGTATTCTGATAGTCTTTCGTTTACATCCCAGGTGATTGTGTTCACAGAAACCTGGTTAAAGCCGGAGATCCTTAGCTCCGAAGTTTTTCCAGTTATGTACACAACTTTCAGGCTGGATCGGCCTTCCAGGCGTGGGGGTGGTGTCCTCATAGCGGTTGACTCCAACCTCACGTCTGAATTAGTTACTTTCGTGGAAATCAACGATGTTGAATTCCTTTGTGTGAAGCTATCCATTAATGGTAGGTTCATTTTTATCACATGTTCCTACATTCCCCCATTGTCGGAACTCCCTATTTATTGGAACCACCTTTCCGCCATCCAATCGGTGTCCAATAGACTTTCGGACATGGACCAATTAGTAGTTCTAGGTGATTTTAATATCCCTGGAGCTATTTGGTCCTCCAATGAATCCTCTAATACACTTTCAACTACAGCACATCACGATTTTATTAATGGCTTGTTCGACATTTCGCTGTCTCAAGTCAACTATGTTCGAAATTCCTTAGATCGCTTGCTTGATCTCTGCTTTGTCTCTGATCCGGCAAGAGTCAGTTTGGTTAGGGTGAGGCCACTGACGCTTCCTGAGGATCCATATCATCCTACTTTCGATGTGACTATCGATATTGGAATTGCAATACAGAATAAGTCTTATCGGCCAACTAAGAAGGTACACTGCTTCCGCAGGGCTGACTTCGGGCGGCTGAAAAACTTTATCTCTGAATTTAATTGGTCCGGTCTATACATGTGCACTGACATGGTTGATGCCATGGATATTTTTTACAATGCCATGAACTCCTTTTTCAATGAATGTGTTCCGTTACTCTATCCGTCAACCTCAAACAAGCCTCCATGGTTTAGCAAAGAGTTGATTCGCCTCAAAAATATAAAGTCCAACCTTTACTCCAAATTTAAACGTTCGGGATCTCCAGCTGTTCTGTCTCGCTTTTTAGTGGCTCGGTCCAATTTCACCGTGCTTAACGCGCAGTGTTATAAAAATTATTTAACTCGTTGCAGGGTTCAGTTCTTGCAGGACCCAAAACAGTTCTATAATTTCGTCAACACTAAACGTAAGCCTATTACATATCCTTCCTCGCTCTCATTTGAAAATACAACAGTAAACAATGATCATTGCCGATCTTGAAGGTAGCAAAATGGATGCTAACAACTACAGCATCCAAACTTCCTAAACTTTTTGAAAACGAAAAAAATTACTTCTCATTTACAGCACCTTTTTAGATCAGTAATTTCTCCATGCTAACATGGTTTTATTAAACGTAGATCAACGACATCTAACGTTCTGGAGCTCACCTCTTTTATTATAAAGGGCTTCCGAAAAAATTCGCAGACAGATGTTATTTACACTGACTTCAGTAAAGCATTTGACTCAGTTAATCATTCCCTTATTGTTAGGAATCTCGACTTAATGGGTGTCCGCCTAGATCCTAAACTTGAGTTCATTGATCATATTTCGTGCATGGTCAATAAAGCTAGGGGTGGGCTTGGATTTATTAAACGGTGGTCGAAGGACCACTAGTGTCCCTTTATTACGAAGACTTTATATACTTTTATAGTTCCCCCTCCGTACCTTAGAGTACGGATCTTGCGTTTGGCGTCCTCAGTGGGAAGTTCATAGTAAAAGCTTTGAATCAATTCAAAACAGCTTTTTACTTTTCGCTCTATGCGGCATAAACTGGTATGTAAACTTAAGGTTGCCCTCATATTCCAGCAGACTTCTCTTTATCAACCTAAGTTCCTTAGCCTACCGTAGAACGATGCTAGGCATCACCTTTATATATTATATATTATATTTTATGACTTATTGGTCAGCTAAATTTCCGCGTACAGTGAAGAAACACTAGATCCTATTTACCTTTAGTTTTGCCCCATTGTAGAACTTCTTATGAAATGCATGAACCCTTTAGAGTATTATAAGCAAATTATAGCAATTTGTTCAATATAACATCAACTGTATATAGCCTTCCTAAACTGAAAACATTAATCCTAACCCACTTGGTACACATGCAAGCAAGCAATCGAGCAGTGCACTATTAGTCTATTTCGTGTAGTATAGTTTCCTCGTATTCTTTTATCTATAATTCCTTCTTTCGCACCTACATAATACCTAGCCCTGAAAAGCACGTGCTTGGTATCGAAGGGCCACTTGTAGTGACCACATCAACGTAAAGAAATATATAAAAAAAATACTTCCTACATGCGAATAGGAGAATCGGTGTTGAAAGTAGATCCATTCAAGGGGCCCGGGATCTTCAGACAAACTTGGTTTAAACTTCATAACTCCCATTAAAATTTGAAGAATTTCTAGATAAAAGTCATATATAAGACAGAGAAAATTAATTCAAAGAAATGTACTTCTGAAGTTTACGCTTAAGATATTTCATTTTCCTTAAAGATGAATTTTTTAAGATCATTTATATATGTTTTAGGGTCTAATAAGAATTTCATGTTAGCTACGTAAGCTAGGAATTACACAAAATAAAATCAGTTAAATATATTTAATAATATAATAATTTAATAAATAGAAACATAGATGGCAATGACATAGTTTCAAATTGCTTTTGTAATAGAACAAATGAACAAATGAAATGTTTCGGCCCTGTCTTCGTCGTTGCGGGCACTGCAACAGGAGGACTTTCGATAGGAGTGCTTCCATTTAGCTAAGCTTTCCACAAAGAATGCTTTGTACTGAAAGTTTCTCGATATGCCGTAGTAGTAAATTTTCAGCGTCTTGCCTTAGAGTCCGGTTTAGTGTGCGACGTGCTTCCTTCAGTCGTTGTTCTGAAAATGGAGAACAAGATGTTTACAAGTCCTTATGCTGTGGTGTTGAGTTTTGTAGACCGCAAAATCAATTAAATTCGGGTATTTCATGGGGTTTCCTGGCCATTTGTGGGGCTACTTGGGGAAACATGGTCCATGGTAGAATTATATATATATATTATATAAATGCCTTCCTTTGGGAGTTACGAGGCATGATCACCAGTGTTTGGCATCCTGCAACTATGAAACAATCCCAAACTGAGTTGTTTAAATGCATGACTTGTCCTTCAGAGATTATAAATCGATTCGGGCAGTAGGCAGTGGCATTGGAAAAATTGCCGATACCTGACTGCACTGATACATTCGTGGCCTGCAGGTAATTTATTAAAAATATTTGGTAAAAGTGATTCGATGCGTTCTACGGTTAAAATTTACGCGGACCTGCTCCATGGGATTTATTAAACAAGTTTTCTGTGAACTTCAGCATTTTTGTCTTCTGCAACATCTACATTTGTGTTGGCAGTTCCAGTGGGTATTGCCCAGCATGTTCCTAGCAAAAATTTTTTTTTGTGTATAAATGGGTAAGCACTTCATTTGCGGCCTTTCAGTGTAAACCCTTTTCAGTGTAAACCCTCAATATATAAAGCATCTAGTATATCAGTGGAAACAGAGGATTTCTAGAATCCTATTAAAACCACTCGTATGCCCTTGCCTCTTTTAAGTTGTTAGGTGTGTTCTCAATAGGCACGGTTTATCTGAGCTTGCGCTTAATTTGAATATACCGATCCACACCGGTTTGTATGGCCACGCCCTCGTTGAATATAGCTGATATTGGCTTTGCAGCTTGCAGTTTTTGTTCCCATTGTATTTGGCGCTGATCCCGGTGATATAGCAATCGATTCGCCTGTATTGTAGAAATGTTTGCACAGCAACGGCTTTACACTGCGAACTCCAAGAAGTAGGAGATGAAGAAAGTAGAGTAGATAATCAGGACCGTGCTCTTTTAAGACGTTTTTTATATTTTTCTATCGAAGGTTGAGAAATAGGAGTAAAGACCGTTTAGAGCTTTTACGCTTATTCTTTTGTTTCTCGCAAATGATGCTATTTAGAAAGATAATTTATATTATTTAAAATAATGTATACACTTGGCTTAATTCCTGATTTTCCTTGAATTGTATTGAGTTAGGCTGACAATTTTTTTAATTTAAATGTCTTAAACTATAAAAGTGACAAAATGCCGATTGTAATTCTTTGGATTTCCGTGACGCAGAACCATATAACTACCGCAAGGCTAGACATATCCGGTAGAAATCCAAGTATCGATTTGTCTGTAAATATACATTTTTCTGACGAGGATACCGGACAAGCTGAGTTTCTAACCCGGCCGTAGAAAAATACTCACAGTGTAATCATATATGAAAACATAATATATATATTTATTAACTTGAACACATAATGATATTACATAAATAAAATAATAAATAATACTAACTATAACTTGTGAATATAACATTTTAAAATATATATATTAATAGTAATAGTTATTATCTTTATAAATCGAGACATCTTCACAAACCTAAGGATGTTTAAAGTTATATCTATCTTAATTTGTGAGTTCCAATATTGGATTTATTAAAAATCCAACCATGTCTAGTCTAAGCTGAGGTTGACTTATCAACCTGAATTTGTATTACGCTTCCTAACTTTTTAGTTCTAGGAGGTGGAATTGGAGGGTTTTTAACCGTATCGTTACTGAGATCAATAGCTGTCTTGGTAATATCATATTTAAATTTTTTTAAAATGTTTTTTACCATTAAATTTCCAAACGAAAATTGTTTTCTATTATGGGGTATAGTTCTTTTGTAAAGAAATTTTTTTATTTCTTCAGATCTGTACCAAAGTCCTAAAGCACATAGAAGTATTGCTAAAACTATGGAAAGCAATAAACAATATGTTAATAATTCATTGTGGTGTTTATCTGCTATATGTTCAGTTGTTGGTGTAATCTTACTAGATTGTGTAGGCGAAGGGAATAATGGTCGACTTAGACGAATAGGAGAATCTAGAGTTAGGGTGATATCAGAACACGAACGAAATTCTTCCTGTGGACCACAACCAACGGCTCCATTGCCATCGTCGCAAATTCCCCAGTTATTACCGGCAATGTAACGCCATTGCAACACGCAGTGGTCACATGTTAAGTCTAAAATAAAAATTGGTTTATTTTTATTAAACATATATTTTTGTACTGAATAAACTTTACCTGGTAGATGTGCTTTAATTTCATAAATGCGGCTTCCGTTTCGGGGATAAAATCGAGTATGCAAATCTGTTGGACTTGGCTGAGAGGGAAATCCACCCATTATGGGCAATACATTTCGATCCAGGCACGACTGTTTAGCTCTTGGTTTCGGACATAACCGAAACTCAAAGTAGCTGTAACAAGGAAAAGCATTAAATTTTGAACACAGCTTAAAAATTATTGCCATACCCCATATGACTAGCCGTTAATTCAACTCGTATCGTTATCTCGGACCCAGGAAAATAGCTTCTCACAATTGTGCCTTGCCCCCATTGGCCACCGCTTTCATGGGGGCGTGGTTCCGGAATATCCCATGGGTCTCCGCATTCTCCGCATTTACCATTATTCCGCTTCCACTGTCGTGTAAAGCCGCCACAATATAATTCATGGTCATTATAGTCTGGTGGCGTTTGAAATCCATAACGCCAAGCCGAGGCTCTACTTGGTGGTTCAATTAGTCTGCCATGGCCATCGCAGTGGAAAATACAAAAGGAGATGCAGAAAAAAAGGACAATCCACATATTTTCTATTGATTTCATACTGCATCCGGGACTTAAAAGCATCTAACAGAATTAAATTTGTTTAAGACAAATATGGTTAAATGGGTAGCTTAAGTTTTTTTTTATAAGAATATAACAAGTTTATTAATTGCTGCTGCATATAAAAATATCTAAATCTGTATCTGTATAGAATAACTTGTAATGAGAGTATTTCCCTGTTTTGATAATAGGTTATTTTGTACTGTAGGCTGTCATAGTCTCAAGTTGTGAGTGATATATAAGAGGAGGGGTGTTGCTATATATATGATTGCAAATACAAATTTTTGTATTCGTATAATTTGAGAATTTGTAGAGGATTTTGGCCTTTTATTTATGGCCTTCCTGTTAGCGACATCAGGGAGATGCCGTGTTCTTCACGATTGTCCTTGTTGCGGATATACCCTTCCACTGCTGTGATGCGTCTAAAGAATGTGTTCTGAAAGACCCTTTCTTAAGCACAGAATTTGGAATTTGAAATACCTTTTTTTGCTGAGCCGGAAAGGATATCTGAGTCTGGTCCTTGGCAATGTTAGCTCTCACATAGGCACAGTAGGCATAAAATTAAATGACTTAGTAAAAGAAACAATTAAATATAACATATTAAATTTTTTAAAATTTTTGCCTCTATAATAAGTATGCTCAAAGTACTCTTGCATAGATATACAATTGAAGGAAAGCGAAGGTTTGTTACATTACTTCAACAGCGTGGGAGGTCCACGAGGTCACAAGAATAAAATATATGACCGCGAATCATACGAATGTTTTACAAAGTGACACTCCATATGGAAAGTATAAATCGCTTGGAAAAAGTTAAACAAAATCTTATCAAGGAAAATGCTCAATTAATGAAAGGTTGATCTAAAGCAGAACAAAGTTAAATAAAGCAGTGAATAAAGAATTATAAAATGTTATACAATATTTTAAAATCGAAATAACTATAACTATAAAGCAGGGTTCATATTTTTAACTCCGTAGCAAAAAAAGCTATAAATACATTGCTATGCTATAGCCTCCTTTCTCACATTTTACAAGGTGGTAGAAAAGACGTAAATGGAAAATCATTCGCTCTGTTCTGCTCGTAGTTTTTTCGCTTCATAAACTATAGTAGCAGCCGTAACCGAATAAAAATCATGTGCTCTTGTGTAGCTATAGCCGAAGGCGAAAGCTAGAAGCGAGATAAGAGCAAAGTAAATGATTTTATATCCGGTATCGATAGGCTACAATGATATTACAACAAAGTGATAACCGCGAATGTTTGTAACAGGAAGTAGGAGAAAACTCCAACCTCATAAAGTATATTATTCTTGATCAGCGACACCAGTTGAGTCTATTTAACCTGCCCGATCTCAGAGACTAAAAGAGCTAGAGCTACCAAATTTGGTGACCACATTCTAATCTGTTGCACGCAGATCAAGTTTGTTTTAGAATTTGTCCGCCCTTGAAAATCATTGAAAACGTCATCTCAGCTATACTGTCTTGAATTTTGGTTAGGGAAAAAAAGATATAAAATAAGATAAAATATAAAATTTGAGTATAATCATCGGATCATATACATGGGAGATATAAGCAAAAACGGATGGAATTTCAGGCAGACCCTTTACCGCTGATAAAGCATGCTGCATAGCATGTCAACGACATGTTCGCCAGTTCAAGCCCTGGCCAGGAAATAATTTTTTTTTGAGCCTTTCAGATTGTTTTTTTTTTATTTTCTTTTTACTTATATTTACAAATTTATAATTGAAATTAAATTTTAAACATTAAATTTTAACAAATATATTTCGATTGTAGTCAATGCAGAGCAGCAGCAAATCAGATTGGCTCACGTCAAAGTGACTATTACAAATTAAGTAAACAAGTAAAATAAATGAATTCGGCGATTTTCGTAATAAATAGTTCTTAATTTTCATAATAAAAATGCGTTTAAATTTTTCAAAATATGTAGGATGATGGCATTGAATTCAACTTTTCTTTTTATTCAACGCACAAAGTCTTTGGTACCGGGCATTTTACAGTCGAGCTTACCCCTTTTTTATACAGATCTCGTGACTCCCTGCCTTATTATTTCCGGCTCGGCAAAGTAACCGTGGATTTTATCCATTAAATTACGATGCATTACAGAACAATTCGGTGCTAAACAGGTATCGGGGACATGAATATAGAGGGTAGAAACCTGCCGTCTCTCTCCGAGAGATGGGATACACTGATAAGTTTTATAAATTCTTAAAAGCTTTAGACTTTAAACATCGAACATTTTCGTTTAAGTGTATTTTTAAATATATTTGGAGAGTGTGATTTTTTTTGAGGCAGTGCAATCACGCCCTCTTCTGTCTCGCATACACATGTACATATACATGATGATAATAATTATCATTTCAAAAATAAACAAGGCAGGAAGTAAAGTTCGGGATGCCGTAATTTGCATATCTTTGCTGTTTGCAATTTGACCCAACTGGTCCTAAAATCAAGTAAAAAAGTTACAGTCGATTAACCTCGACTGTGGCAACAATCACACACACTTGTATGCATCTATACAGAACTTACAGAACCATCTTCGGCATCGAAAAATCAAACATTCCCTGCCGCACAAACACTGTGACGAATTAAGATTATTAAGACGCATGCCCTAGAGGTCTGAGTGCTTTACTTTTGCAAGATCAATTTCTGCAAAATTCGATAAGTCCTTTATTATTAATTTTTATTTATATTGCATACTTAGTTTTTCTCATTTTAATTATATTAATACATTTCATTTCAGTTCCGAGGAAGCTGGGTAATCCAAGAACAATTTAACAAAGTTCTCTTTCTGTTCTGCAGTCTTAACGATATTTTATTGTCAAACGTGTTAGAAACATACACTCGTAGTAATATACAATTGCCGCCCATTAAGCTATTTATTTTAAACCGAAAATCACAAGTATAGCTTAGTTAACGTTTTTTATGACAAACAGACTTGATCTGCGTGCAACAGATTAGAATGTTGTCACCAAATATAGTAGCTCTAATCTCTGAGATCTGTTGTTTCACGCAAAAGTTACAGCCTTGTTCCCTATGGGTACCAGGTATAATAACAAAAGTGATATATTTTGTCTTACAATTTTCCTATTGATTTCGCGATCGTTCATAAGACCGATTTTTTGAAAATGTAAACAATGCAACAAAATGGTTATTTTTATATAATAATTTATAGATTGTTTCTATGACAGCTATAAGATATGGTGGATAATTTGTAAAGTTCCATCCAGTAATATGTAAAGTAAACAAAAAATTATACATACAAACATTTCAAGCTGTATTTTCTTGCTTTTTGGTGGATTGGTCTAACGTGTGTTATAAAATCTATTTGACTCATTGGAGAGGTCAGTTCTCGCAGGACACAAAACAGTTTTATAATTTCGTTAACACTAAATGTAAGCCTATTACACATCCTATCTCGCTCTCATATGAAAATGCGAAAGGATATAACGATTAGGCTATCGCAAATCTTTTTGCTCAGTATTTGCAAACTACTTCTTCTTCGTCAATCGATTGAACCATTCATACACCATGAACAAATCGAACTTCATCTTCAGTCCTAGTTTAAACTAAAGCTCTCTTCTTTTGTATCTTAAACGTGCCAAGCCGGTTTATTCGTCAATTCCCGATGGAATACCAGGCAGACAGATGTGATATATACTGATTTCAGTAAAGCATTTGACTCAGTTAATCATCCCTTCTTGTTTGGCAACTAGACTAAATGGGTTTTCCCGTTGATCTTCTTAGGTGTTAACTTCTTAGGAGTTATCTGAATGGCAGGACGCAAATGGTCCTCTATAAAAATAGTTTATCTAATGTTCTTCGGGTTACCTCTGGTGTTCCGCAAGGGAGCCATCTTGGTCCCTTATTTTTTATAATATTTATTAACGACCTTCTCAACAAAGTTTTTTATAAGAACACTCATGTACGCTGACAACGTTAAACTTTGAGTGCAATATAACTTATAACTTATAACTTTCAAACGTGGCGGAGTTCAGACTTATTAATCCTAAATGGCTCTAAGTGCAAGGTGATGATATTATCTTGTATTACTCCAAAGCTTAAGACTTATATATTAAACTGCTTCTCTTTGGAAGGAATCAATCTAGTTGACGATTTGTTTAGATTTTGAAGGTTTAATTCTAAACTTGAGTTTTATTTTAAGCATTCTGAAGAAAGCAAGGAGTGTGCTTTGATTTATTAATCAGTGGTCGAAGAAATTCGATGACCCTTATGTTACGAAGAATTTATATACTTCGTTAGTTCGTCCTATCTTAGAGTAGGTATCTTGCGTCTGGAGTCCTCAGTGGGATGTTCATAGTAAAAACTTTGAATCAGTTCAAAAGAGCTTTTTGCTTTTCGCTTTACGCACCTAAAAATGGGATTAAACCTTAAGGTTACACTCTTATTCCAGTAGACTTCTCCTAAATAACCTACCTTTC
>VNKC01002128.1:0-133219 GCA_008042775.1 Drosophila pectinifera
AAGGAAAAACAATATATATATTTTTAAAATATATTCTATATATTCTATATTAAATATATGGACAAAGTCTTCAAGTTTCAGATACATTCTACAGGAAGGAAAAACGATATATATATATTTAATATATTCTATATTAAATATATGGACAAAGTCTCTAAGTTTCAGATACAATCTACAGGAAGGAAAAACAATATATATATATTTAATATATTCTATATATTCTATATTAAATATATGGACAAAGTCTCTAAGTTTCAGATAAATTATACAGGAAGGAAAAACGATATATATATATTTAATATATTCTATATTAAATATATGGACAAAGTCTCTAAGTTTAAGATACATTCTACAGGCCAGACTTGAGCGCCCCTCTGGGGTCTTGTAACATCGTTTAGGTGCTTACAGATTAAGGAAACAATTTAAATTCTTTCGGGCTTAATTTCGTTCTGTGTAACTCGCCGGTTGAGGCCAACGATGTACGGACACAGCAGCGGAATTTTTATTAAGTTGTTTTATGCCTTGTGTCGTTTGGTTGTCGTTCGCTGTTATTTCTTTCTGCTTAAACAATTACGACAAATTGCGCTTTTATGGACTGAGGAGCATCCAGCAAGAGGGGTTGGAGCTGTGGCTGTAGCTGGAGTTGGAGTTGGAGCTGTAGCTGGAGCTGTAGCTGGAGCTGGAGCTATAGCTGGAGCTGGAGCTGGAGGATGGCGACACGCACACGTCATGTGCAAAGCCCACAGCGCTAATATCCGATCCGATCCGAGCCGATGCAATGCGATGCGATCTGGGGCTCTCCAAAGTGAACTCAACACTGGGTGCTGTCGTTAAAGCCAGCTTCAAATAGAGCTTAATTGCCACACAATGCCAAATGGAGTTGGCAGTGGCAACTGCCGCGCATCTGCCGCAAATGTGGCAGTGGCAAGCTGCCATGAAGCGGCGTTAATTAGGTGAAAGCATCCGCCAAGCAGATCGGGTCACAGACGGCTAAGAGAACAGATATATCCCACATAGAAGAGGTGGCCAAGTGATCAAGTTTACTTCCTGAGTGGCTTAAACCTAAAGATCACATTCGAGTGGAATTGCAAGGGCTTCTAGAGGCCAACCATCGTGTCCCCAACTGACAGTTTCAATTAGGCTTTAACACTCTGGCCAAGAGGCCGAGTCCGAGTCGGAGTCCGTATGAATCCGCGTCCAAGGAGCTGTCCCAGGCTGCCTCTGTTGCTGCCGGCTCTCAAGTGGCTGGCAATTACGTTCAATTAAGTTGGCCATGTTGGTAACGGATGCGGCTGCCGCTGCCGCTGTTCGGGGCCACCAGTTGCAGTTGGCCAAATGCGTGGCGGTTGTAATTAAACGATGGATGTTGCTCGCTCCGTTCGACTGAGTTAACTGCCGGCATGCCACCTAATCATAAATGATACCAAAAGGAAATGCTACTCAAGGCAGCGGACCCACGATCAGCACCTGCTGCTCCTCCAGCGTCCAGTCACTAATTACATTGATTCTTAGACCATTGCAATGGGGCTGTGAGTGCGACGCTACACTGCGCCAAATGGGTGGGTGTTTAAGGGTCATTAGTTGCGGATTAATTGCAAAATGACACTGATAGCTAAGCTATAAGCTAAATGCTGATTTCTCTTTCCTTAGTTGATTTAAAATTGTCTTATCTATATACATAAATGTGTAGGTATTTTTTTAAAGTATAGATCACAAAAAGATCGAAATATTTGCATTTTCTTAAGATATTTTAATATACCTTTAGGCGAACTTAACTCAAGGCAGACCCTGGCGCCAAGAAAGAACTCTAGATCTGCTAGAGTTAGAGGTTCAGGGTTCAATCCCAAGGCTTTCATCAGCGCGAAATATCTATTCAGGCAAGTGAAATACATGTCTATAAGCATATTTCCAAAAGCTAGAGGTTCAGGGTTCAAACCCAGTTGATTTTCCTGTACCATTTGGGAATTACAGTACATCAGCGCGAAATTTCTATACAGGGAAGTGAAATACTTAGTTATAAGCATATTTTAAAAATGTGTCACTACTTTGAAACAGAAACTAGAAGTTCAGGGTTCAATCCCAATTGATTCTCCTGTACCATTTGGGAATTATAGTACATCAGCGTGAAATATCTAGACAGGGAAGTGAAATACTGGGCTATAAGCATATTTCAAAAAAGTGATACTACGTTGAAACAGGAACCATTACTTTAACGGCTTCCACTTCAACCTGGCTTCAACTAGTTGGGAATTCAAGTGCTTTGAATTGAATTATTGAATTATATTGAACTTTGTTTCTCTCTGTGCATCTGCAGCGGGCCCGTGACTATTCACATGCCTCTGTTGCATTCGGAATTGCAGAGCCGCAGAGCTGCAGAGCTGCAGAGCCGCAGAGCTCTCGGCCAACGTCAACGTCAACTTAATTAATTGTGCGTCCGGCCGCACTCCCGTCGTCCCCCAGTGGCCTCCAGCACTGCCCGCTCCCCGCTCCCCTTACCAGCTGCTTGCCATTCAAAGCTGGTGACCAAGACAACTCGTTTCTCCGCGCGACTCAGTCCCGTCCAATCCGATCCGATCCGATCCGATTCGTTTCGTTTCGATTCAATTCGATCCGTTCCGATCCGATCCGATACGAGACTTTGCGTCTGATTCCGATTCCGATCGCGGCAATTTCTATTTGCGCGCAAATTGCTAATTTTGTGGAAAACACATTAATTAGCGCAAAATCAACTAGCCAAGTTCAGTTGGAGTTATTTGTTTTATTTGCAGATTACCTGCTCAGGAAAACTCAAGAATGTGGACGCTCGATCATTAGCAGTTGGCTCTCAATGAAGATGTTGTTAAGTGGCTCAGAAAACTGGCGGCATCTTCTCGATTGGGGTTAAGAGTCCATCAAATAATTCAAAGCCGGATAACGGATAAAATGATGAGTCAGCCCTGACTCGCGGTTCAGTATGCACAATGCTCCAGTTCAATCAAATTGCAGTTTTGTGGCTAAAATCACCCTTTTTTTTAGGTTATTAGCTATTTTGGATCTGGATAACGGATAAAGTGAATAGAAGTTCTGCATTTAAATCAGCCCTGACTCGCTGTTCAGTATGCACAAAGCTCCAGTGCAGTCAAATTGCAGTTTTGTGGGTAAATCCACCCTTTTTTTTAGGATTATTAGCTATTTTGGATCTGGATAACGGATAAAGTGAATAGAAATTCTGCTTCTAAGTCAGACCTGACTCGCAGTTCAGTATGCACAATGCTCCAGTGCAGTCGAATTGCAGTTTTGTGGGTAAATCCACCCTCTTTTTTTTTTTGTTATTAGCTATTTTTTTCGATTTTGGTTACATTTCTAGCAATTCTAGCATTGTGAATGTATAAATATGTATAGAAATTGACCAATAAAGTATTATACAGCTATGATAACTGATAACTTGAGCTGCTTTTAATTAACCATTAATACATCTGCTGCTCATTATTCCCGCTGGAGTACCGGTAAGTGGAGCTGATTAACTTCTTCGCATTGATTTTCCCCCAATGCCCATTAATTAATCAGGGGGAAAATAACGGAGAGCCAATCAATCGGCGTTGGATATTTATTAAGCTCGCCGCTATTGTGCTATTGTTGTTGGCCAACTGTGTCAATTGCTGTTTGATCAACACTCGGCAGTCAGTCGAGTCAGTCGAGTAGTCGCTGCACTGCGCCTTGTCATACGACAGCGACGATAATAATTGACGATTTAATTTGCTTGTTTGAAGACGCAGAGATAAAGAGCGGCCAGAGCCCGCCACTTGACCACCGGTGACCACACACGGAAAAGCGAGACGACGAGATCCGAGCGACTGCGATAGAGAGGGATGCACGGACAAATGCTGGCATTACAGCATTACAGTTAATTACATTTGCGAAAATTACAGACACATTAAATAACGGTTAACTGGCCCAGGAGCCATCATCGGCGGCATCATCATTGCTCTCCATTCTCTCGATTTTCATCCTCGCATCCTCGCATCCTCGCATCCTCGACGGCGGAGCAAACATCTCGCAGCCTTCTGTGATGCCATTAATAACAGAGCATCGTCCACTGACCGCAACAATGCAGCCACCGGGCCAGAGCGAGATGGCCAAGAGAAGACATATTTACATAAGCGATTTTCAGCAGTGCCGCCTCACAGCCAAGGCCCGTCGATGATAGACTTTTAAATGCCCTCACAGGGGAAATATTTCACAAAAAATATAGCTAGGAACGAGAATAAGAATCTCTTAACAAAAAAAAGTGAATCATGGCCAGAATGTTATGGCTGTAGGAGTTGGTAACAGCCTAAATGCTTTGCCTCCAAAAGAACACAGCAAAAATATTTGCCTTTATTTGCTCTTTAAAAAATATACCTAAATATACTAAGTCCTGAGTCGGAAGTCAGAAAATTATCCTGAAAGGCCTCTGCCGGCACATGCAGAGTATGCACAAGGCACCAGTGCGGCCTGTAAGTGTAATTTTTTTGCCTGGATGTGGCCTTTTTTAGAGTTAAACACCGACTTTTATTAGTCACACCTATTTATTAATCTATATTCTTATACTATGTATTACTATTATATATATTATATTCTTATCAGTTTGCTACTTCTCATATCTATCTCTCTTCATTCTACTTCTTACTCACACAAAAGCAATTCGATCATGTTAATGCATTGCCTGGGCACCAGTGCTGTAAACCAAAGACCCACTGTAAGCACTGATAGAACTACAAATACGTCATATTGGGTTCTTCTTGACTTTGATTTCTGACAGTGCAGGATGCCACTGGCTTCACCTTACACATCCTGCCCCATTCCCACTTTCCTCCTTCCACACAGCTGAGCACGAACCGTTTTATCAGCACGTTTACACCGTATTTACTTCATTTTAATAAAATTTCATGTGATTTTAAACGTTGACGATGTCTGTCGATGTCTGCGTATGAAAAGCGCAGCATCCACGTGTGTGTGCGTTGTGTGCTCTGTGTGTGTGAGCGTTTCCATGTGCGTGTATGGTGTGTGGGTTAAAAATGCACAATTGCTCATTCGAATGGAAATTATTTACACATTGGACACTGATTTACTTGATGGCAATGCAGAAACAACAACGCTGCCACTGTCAGCCACTTCGCTGTGTGTGTGTGTGTGTGCCATGAGCGTCCTTGAAGGGGGGAGAAAGTGGAAGTCGGAGGGGAAGTGGGAATGGTAGGAAAACTGTCTATACTAATCAACAATATCAAGAATAACGGTAAGAACAGGATATTTCCGTCTGTAGATTAATCTGTTATTAATTAACTAATTTTATTAAATTAAACTAAATTAAATTATATAAAATTTCCCACATATAACACCGACAACAATGATTAATCGAAAAATATCGAAAGCATCGATTTCCCTTGCGTTTACCTATCGATTAAATCGATAAAAAATTAAATGATTATCTATTGTTTGCGTAAATATTGAAAAACATAAATTCTTTAAACCAATAAGTAAAATAAATCGAAAATAATTGTTGTTGTTTTTTCTTTTATTTGTTTTTAAAAAAGTATAATCAAAGAATTTGGGCTCACAGAAAAGAAGGCATGGCAACCCTATAACCAGGTAGCCCCCAGGGAAATGTCCTTTCGACGACCCTGACTTGCCAGTGTGTGTGTGTGTGTGCAAGAGCGGGTTTATGTCGGTTTATTAATATCCTTTCTGCTTGGTTATGTTTTATATGAAATTACTCAAGTGCAACCGACTGTGTTTTCGCCGGGCTTTCTGCTATTGTTTTTATTTTGTTATATTTTTTTAATATTTCTCGGCTCCTTTTCCGTTTTATGGTTATTTTTGTTCTCTTTTTTTTTTATTCAAATTTTGTGCGTGTGTTTTTTTCCGCATTTTTCGTGCACACTTCTCTGCCCGTGCTTTATTGTTGTTTTTAATTATCATATGCACACGAATTGCCGGTGCCTGTGTGCATATGCGTTTTATGTGCCGCCATCGTTGTTGTTAATTTAATTTTGCAATTATTTGCAATGACGTTTAATCGAAATTTGAATATTATTTATTTGAGCATGAAAAATATGCCAACAGCAGCAGCCCCGTTAGGCGTCTCACTTCATTTTGACCTCTGACCCCATATCCCCCTCGACAGTAATCGCCGCGATCGGAGCATAAGTATATTGGGAGACCGATTAAAACTACAAAATAAAAACCTCAACAAAATTGTGCATTTACAACAACGTTCTCGAACGACGTCGTCTCTAATTGCGTTGAATACAAATTAAGCGTATAGATTGCCAATAATTAATGAATGAGCAAACGCGATTTGCAGGCAAGTGAAAAAAAAAAAAAAACAAAGAAAACAGATTGTTAAACAATCAGCAAAACGACTGGGACGACAACAAAATGACAATTAATTGATTATTATTTTTGAAATTAACATTCAAATATCACGACATGTTATGGCGCAAGGCACTGAGGGATCAGAACTCGGATTTATACTACTCGAAAGGCACTTCCCACAAAAAGATGTCTCGCCAGTATTTAGTAATCCTCAAGAGCGACTCTCATAACATTTATTTGCCTTTCTGTCGCCGGCATTCGCCGGCAATTCAATTCAATAGCCAGCCACAAAAGCCAAACGAAATAAATAAATAATTGGCAATAAAAATACAATTTGCACGATCATATAAGATTTTGTCATGTAATTGGCTAACTAACTAACCGAGCGAATGAATGAATGAATGCCACACGAATCGGTGTGGCGGCGAGACCGAAGCTAGGAATACCCTACAACTAATATAAACCTCAGAGAAAATAATTGAGACTATGGTTAGCTTCCCTATAAGGTTAAATTCCTTTAAGTCTTACCTAAAATTCATTAGCTTAAGGACAACCTTTACTATTACAAGATATCAAAATATATATACCTTTAATTCCGAAAACAAGCAGTATGCTTTTAACTGTATGGGAATATAAAAATTTAGGTAATAAACTTTATGCAAAACATTTATTATTTTAAAGCTTTAATGAGCTATCTTAGCATTCTTGTTATTTTCACTAAATTACTATAATTGTGTATACATAAAACATATATTTATACCAGTGCTGCTTTTGTGTTAGTAAGAAATAAAACAAAGGTCTAGATATGAATAATAATAGAAAGAAGAGCACACATTTTTGGATAAAAAAAGCTATGACTAAAAGAGTAGCTATTTAACTCTAAAAAAGGCTACAATTTAGCCGCACTGGTGCGTTGTGCATACTGTGTGTTTGCCGGTTAAGTTAAGAACCATGAAAATCACAAGACTATTTTAAACTTTCTGTAAGCCTAAATGTTGATATGCTTAAGGTTAAAAATTAAACAGATTAATCAGCATTCTTGGTGCCTAAAAAAAGTACCTATTAACTTTAAAATAGGCTAGTTTAAGGCATACTATTACAATGTAACAGCACTGGTGCGTAGTGCATACTGTGTGTTTGCCGGTTAAGTTAAGAACCATGAAAATCCCAAGACTTTTTAAACTATCTGTAATTATGGCTAAGTAAGCCTAAATGTTGATATGTTTAAGGTTAAAATTTAACCAGATTAAACAGCATTCTTGGTGATATTACTATGAATAATAGAGCACAGAAAGAGATCAATAAACAATAATCACCGATATTAGCCTCATATTTCGCCCTTGAATTATATCCTAAGGGTATCTAAAAAATGTGAACTGTTGCCGCAACATGTTGCCTATGATTTTAATTAGTTTCTGTTAGTTGTTGCCGTTGCTTTCCGTTAATTAAATTTGATTTTCGCTGCTAGTGCCAGCTTCCGCCAGTCGCTCCCCTGTATCTATCGCTGCCGGCCTCTATTTCTGCGGCATCCATCTTCGCGCTTAATTTGCTGCCTTTATGCTTTTGTTCTGATCTGTGCGAACAGCGGGCAGCGGGCCGGGGGCGGGGGACGGGGGGCCGGGGGCAGCGAGCGGCCAGCGGCAGCGTTCGCTTAATTGGCTGCCAATTTATTTTATTTGCGCAAAATTGCAGTCAACCGCGCGAGAGGCAGCAGCAGCAACAACAACAGCAACAAAAAATGCCAAAAGCCGGCCGCACCGGCAACATGTTGCGCTCCCACACGCAGTCAGCGGCAAATGTGGCGGCACTGGCAGAAAAACTTGTATTTTCCAAGCTTATTTGCTTATCTAAACAAGTTAGAACCAAACAAGAGCCAAAGAACCAAAGAAATCAAGCACTGCTAGGTAAATAAGCTTTGAAAACTCTATGTGACTTTGAGATATAGTATATGAATTATAATAAAATATTAATATAATTAAATAGCAAAACATTCTTCATAATATTAATAAATAATATAATTAATCACACAGGGGTGCCACAGAAATTGCTGAAATCAATCAATGCTAGGTAAATAAGCTTTAAAACTCCATGTGCTTTAAAGAAGTAGAGAAATAGTATATAAATTATAAATATAATTATAAATATTATAAATATATTATAAATATTAATATAATTAAATAATATATCATTCTTCCTAAAATAATTAAATAATATAATTAATTACACAGGGGTGCCACAGAAATTGCTGAAATCAATCATTGCTAGGTAAATAAGCTTTAAAAATTGTATGTGCTTTAAAGAAATAATATAATATAAATAATAATATACTTAAATAATATCGCATTCTTCATAATATACTTAAATAATATAATTAATTACACAGGGGTGCCACAGAAATTGCTGAGTATTTGAATTATCTTTAACTGCGACCTAGAAGATAGACTATATAATGTGAATTGACATATTTAAGACATATTTTCAGGGGATTTTAAATCCACTGCGATTACGGGGGAATATATAAATATATATAAGTATATTAATATGTGCACTTATGCCCCGATATTTCTTCAAGTGCGCCTTGTGACTGCTCTGTCGCTGCGCTGCCAATTAATACGCCGTTCTAATTTTTATGACATTATTAAGGAGGCATCGCATCGCGGCGCATCGCATTGGATCGCAGAATGGCCATGATATGTCCCGACTCCGACTCCGACTCCGACTCCAACTGCGACATCTTCGTTGCCTTTTATGTGCAGTTTATGGAACTTAATTGTTGCAAGTGGCCGCGCGCAACGGCACTCAGCATGTTGCTAGGCGAGGGCCGCCACAGAAGTTCAAGGCCTCGCCTCCTGGCTCCTGGCTCCTTGGCTTCTCAACTGCTCAACTGCTTAACTGACAACCGGCAACATGTTGCTCCCATTTATGTGTGAAGTCGCTCTCCGCCGCACACACGCCCCACAGTGGCTCCAGCTTCATCAGGCTCAGCTTCAGCTTCAGCTCCAGTTGCCAGCTCCACCACCAGCTCCTCCACCAGCTCTTCCACCAGCTCCTTTGCCAGCCTTCATCTTCTGGAGTCTGCATTCCTTGGCAGCTTCATTAACTCTGTGTGTTGTTGCTGCTGCTGCCGCTGTCGCTACTGTGCTGCCCTTTTTGCCACATGTCTTCTGCTGTGTTTTTTGCTACTGTACCACACAGTAGCACCACAATTTAACCATCCAACCATCCAATGAACCACTGCTGGCTCCACTCCACTCCACTCCAAAGGGGACTTTCAATTTTTGTATTTTTATTTTTTTTTTTATTCTTCGCTTCCTCGTTGCCGCTGCCGCTGCCGGCCACTTGTTGCTGCTGCTGTTTTTACTAATAATTGGCTTCAATGAGTTCCATAATTGTTTTGCTTTTGGACTTTTAATGATGTCGTCGTCGGAGTCGCCGTGGGTACACCGAAGGAAAAGCCAGGCCACAAAGTAATATACTTAAGGGAAATTGAGTTTCTGATCTAGAATCTATCTGCAGCCGATTGGCATGTTTAGCTATATATATAGAGCACCATTTAATGAATAATCTTAGTATATTCTTGCTGTTTAACTAACTAATTTAACTAATAATCATTGTGTATATGTTTTGACCTTTCTTTCACCGAAAGAAAAGCCAAGCCACAAGTCAATATACTTAAGGGAAATGGCTTAGAGAGTTTGGGTTTATGATATAGATGTTTAGCTTTATATATAGGCCATCATTTGATTAATAATCTTAGTATATTCTTGCTTTTTAACTAATTAATTTAACTAATAATCGTTGTATATGTTTTGGCCTTTCTTTCACCGAAGGAAAAGCCAAGCCACAAGTCAATATACTTAAGGAAAATGGCTTAGAGAGTTCAGGTTTATGATCTAGAATCTATCTACTGGAGTATTTAGTTATATATATAGGGCATCATTTGATTAATAATCTTAGTATATTCTTGATTTTTAACTAACTAATTTAACTAATGCTCGTTGTGTGTATGTTTTTTGGCCTTTCTTTCACCGAAGGAAAACCCAAGCCCCCAAAGTAATATACTTAAGGTAAATGGCCTAAAGAGTTCGGGTTTCTGATCTATAATCTATCCACTGGAGTATTTAGCTATATATATAGGACATATTCGGTATCAATTAATTGTATATTAATATATCTTTGTATATTCTTGCTTTCTTCATTTCACTAATGATCGTTGTGTATATGTATTGGCCTTTCTTTCGGTGTAATCATCATTTTGTAGCCTTGGCAACGTGGGCTGGGCCTCGATCTGGTGGATCGCCCAATAGTTGCTAATGAGAAGTTGCTGCCAAAGTGGCCCAGGGGCCCAGAGATGGAATCGGGTCAGATGCGGGATTCCTTTCCCCTCCGCACACATGATCGATAACTGACTTGTGAACTCCTCTTCTCCGGGAAGAAGCCTGGCCCGCTGGCAACATGTTGCTGCTGCTGTTGCTGTTGCTCCTCATGTTGCTTATTTTGTACAAGCAATTAAATGCCTGCTGCTTGCTGCCTGTAGCAGCCCCCCCCTGGCCGCCCCTGAAAAGGCATCGCCTGCCGCGTTTTGTGGCGTGTTAATTAACTCAATTACGATTGCTCGTCGACGTTCGAGGGAGCGTTGCTGGCTGCCTGCACTTTTTGATAATTATAATATTTATAGCTGCCGCAGCGGCGGACAAGCAACTCCTTTGCCAGCCAAGAAGGAAGTTTCCTCCTGGAAAAACTCTAATTAAGGCAAAAAGCAAAGGCAACAGCAACAGCAACAGCAACATCGGCGGCAACTACAACAAGTGTGGCCATTTAATTTTATGACATTATCATGTGCAGTTATGTACGCCAGAATCGTGTATATATGTAATATATAATCGCGTTGCGTGTTGCTGCCGCTGCTGTTGCAGTTGCAGTTGCTGCTGCTGCTGTTGCAGTTGCTCACTGTAATTGCAGTTGGCGTGGCAGGCAGGTACTTGCAACACTTGCTGCTTGCTGTTTGCAACCCTTGGCCAGCTTATGCTTTATGCTTTTTGGGTGGTGTGTGAAAATGCGAGGAAGCCACCCCTTTCGGGGGCTGAACTGCCTGGATTTAATTACAAAAGTTATATTTTTTTGCTTTGCAAACCTAATTTGTCGGGGAATCTCTTAAACCGCCTAAAATAATAGCTGAGCCCCCTATACCCTCGTTATGTCTGCCACAATACGTTGCGACTCATCAACGTCACAGGCACTACTGCCACTGCCTCCGTATTTGCACCACAATCCAAGCCAAGCCAAGTTAAGGCCCCTCTTCCTGTCTCAAGCGACGCTTTAAGTTGTCATGTTTTGGACAGTTTGTTTGCTAAATTGTTTTGTAACATGATTTAGACATATTATGTGTGCGCCGCTGCCGCTCTGCCTGTACTTCTGGCTCGTCCTCATCCATCCTGTGCCCCTCTCCTGCCTCATTTCCCATTCAACATGCAACGCCACATGTTGAACCATTTGTGAGCGAAATATAAAAGCCATTTGTTAGTGGGGATTTACATAGTTAGTTTGCATAGCTTGTGGGGAGTGCTGCTATCTCGCAGTGGTATCTAATTTAATACCTTCACTTCTGACACTTTGATAAATACTGTCAGCCCTAATTTCTTATTTACGGCCAGATGCTTATAACTAAGTGGTTTAATCTATGTGATTAACGCCCTTTCCAAACCCTGCTTGTACGATACTTTTTATCGGTTATTATCTCGGAAGGGACTTGGAAAAATGTTCCCTACAAATAGTCTCCATAGAGCTGGTACAACTTTCATAAAATCGAGTTAAGGTTTACGTATTACTGTCAGTGATGCCCACAACCCTAACTCCCTAGAGATTCGACCTCTGCGATCACTTGCACAGTATGCACCCAATATTTTCACTCCACCAGTGCAGTTAAATTGTAATTTTTTGGCTAAATCAAACCCTTTATAGAGTAAATACCTATTTTTTTAGTCAATGCTATTCTTAAGGCCCTATAAAATATTATTTCTTATCATATTTAGTAGGCAACAGTATGCATACAATATTTACACTCCACCAGTGCAGTTAAATTTTAATTTTTTGGCTAAATCAAACCCTTTTTAGAGTTAAGTACCTATTTTTATAGTAATTGCTATTCGTCAAGCCATATTACACATTATTTATTGTTTTATTTAGTAGTGCACAGTATGCACCCAATATTTACACTCCACCAGTGGAGTTAAATTTAAATTTTTTGGATAAATCAAGCTTTTTTTAAAGTTAAATACCTATTTTTTTAGTAATTGCTATTCGTCAAGCCATATTACACATTATTTATTGTTTTATTTAGTAGTGCACAGTATGCACCCAATATTTACGCTCCACCAGTGCAGTTAAATTTAAATTTTTTTGATAAATCAAGCTTTTTTTAAAGTTAAATACCTATTTTTTCAGTCAATGCTATTCTTAAAGCCCTATTAAATATAATTTCTTATCATAATTAGTAGAGTACATTATGCACCCACTATTTACACTCCACCAGTGCAGTTAAATTATACTTTTTTTGGCTAAATCAAGCACTTGTTCGAGTTAAATACCTATATTTATAGTAATTGCTATTCTTAAGGCTCTATTAAATATTATTTCTAGTCATATTTAGTAGGCAAGAGTATGCACACAATGTTTACACTGCACCAGTGCAGTCAAATTGTATCAAATTAAATCTGTTTTAAAGTAAAATGGCTATTTCTTAGTCAAAGTTATTTTTAAAGCCCCATTACATATTATTTCTCCACATATCTAGACCTTTGTTTTATTTCCAACTCACACAAATGCAATTCCAGCCTGTTAAATAGTTTAAAAATAGTATGTATTACTGTAGTTCTGGGTATAATAAATTATGTACGCTGCATTTAAGCAGGCAGGAGCTTGATAAGTGGTATTTAGAGGAACTCTCGGGACAAATGGCTCCTCCACAACTCGCTGCTGCTGCGGATGCCGCATCCAGTTGCCCCATAGTTTCACCTGCAGACCGTTAGAGACTTGCAACCAATTTGCATGGCAATCTATGTATCTATGGGATGTTTGCTAACTGCTGATGATTGTGGGTCAGCGGACAGATGACAGACTCTCTCCTCCAGCCCCCCCCCTCGCTCTCGATGTGCCTGCCTGGTAATCCAACTGCCGGCACGGGTCCAAAGTCATTTCCTCCACAAATTCGCAGCGACTTCCGCTGACGACAGCAACAACATGGCAGGCGGCGGCAAGCGGCGGCAAGCGGCGGCAGCAGCGGCAATTGCTAATTTGCAATGCTGGCTGCCACGCCCCCGTTCCCCCGCACAGATTTCCTTAGCCGCCTTCCTTTTCTTTTTGTTTGCTCGACGCTCAGACGTCGTCGTCGTCGTCGCCGTCGTCTGCTTGACATTTTCGTTTGTTGCACTGCCAAATGCGAAAAAGTGGCAATTAATTTTGTCAGTGTTGCATTTAATGGACCTGCCTCTTGCAGCGGCACAGAGCACAGAGTGGAGAGTGAACCGAGGGCTGAGTGCGGGTGCCCTCTCATTGTGTGTATTCAATACATTTAATTAATTTTAATTGAAATTATCAGCGGGCCACACTTTGCCAGAATCAAAACAGAAACAGAAAAAAAAAACAATGGGAACGCGCCGAGTGAAATCTACTCGGAGCACAAAAGCAAGCCACTCCGCTTATCACGGAAATTTATGGCAAGCTATGTGGCGGCATAAAAAAACAAACAAATCCCACTAGCTATTCATGCTGGAAATCTAATAAAGTCATAAAAAAAAATCACGAAATAGCCACGCTCCCGGGGGAGCAGCTGGAATGCCAGAGACTGCCACATCCGAGGCCAGAAAGAGGTAACGCCCCGGAAAAGCGATTGATTCGACCGCGTGGTTCTTAAGTGACTCCTAATGAAGCACTTCCACCTGATTTGTAGCGCAGAGCAGGTGGCATTAAAGGCCAAGGCAGCGGCGAACTGGTTAAACTGTTAAGACCCCCTTTGAGCTAGCGCCAACCGGCGACAAAACGTTCATAATTTGCGGCTTAATTGGCCTTAAAATATGCGCAAACCTTCGGCCTTCAGTTGCTTCATTTACTTGTGGGCCTGATTAGGCTTGTGGGCCACATTTAAGGTGTTCTTGCCCTCACATGCGATGAATGGATGGAATGGAACTTACCTGAAAAAAGACAAGAAGAATTTCGTTACTAATACTAGCCACTATCTTATCATTATGCAAATGTACCCAAGTGGCGGAGGCGGCAAGTGTTTGCCGCAATGTTAACTCTTGTCCGACACATCTTTGACACATCCATCAACAGCCAGAGGTGGCACTTGGCCAAGAGTCATTCATTCAATGGCTCACTCACTCACTCGCTCACTCACTCACTCTGGGCTGCAATCGATCAATCAGGGGCAGGAAAAAAACAAAAACAAAAACAAAAATCTTCTTGGCAATTATCTCAAAGTCAGCGGGCGGATTTCGTGCGCTCGGCTAAAAATAGCCGGGAATTATTAAATTTAAAGCAACTACCGCAGATCAGCCGTGCAGCAGCGCGCTTTGGGTGTGTGTAATTAAAAATAAGTTCTGTTGACCGAAATAAATTCTAAAATCGAAACAAAGTTGCCCCTCCACCTCCTGCACTGTCGCTGCCTCAGTTGGCGCTGCTGCTGCTGGCCAGCTAATTGGCATGCTGCTGACATATGTATGGGTGTTCGCCGCCCCCCGTCGCCACCCCACACCCCACACACACCGCACACTTGTGTGTGTTTCCTAGCCTAATTGCTTGGCGTTTTGCGTTTGCGCGCCGTCGCCGTCGTCGTCGCCGTCGTCGTCATCGTAATCGTGTTCATTGCCTCAAATCGCTCGCATTGCCATTTTAATTGGTTTCTCAATTATTTGCGCTGCCGCGCGGCAAGAGAGGGCACTGAGGAGTACCCTTCCCAACAGAAAAAGTCCATTAACTAGGCGGCTTTTGAACCAAAAATATTAAATATATTGACTTATAAATTTAAATGTGGTTTCTAAAATACTTGTCAGCATTTAATTACTCATATTATTTAAATAAAGTAAAAAACATCACAATAATTAAATAAAAATATTAAAAAGTAAGAAAGCCAAAGCATTGTGGGTGAAATTAAAAGGCAAATTAACAAAAATTTGTCTAATTATGCTCAAATTTATAAAAAACTTTCATTAAACAGAACGGAATACAGAAGAAAAGCTAGCTAGGAACATGTTGAGCAACTCCCATTAATGCTAACAGCTCAAATGCAGATGTTGCAGAAGTTCAGCATGCACAGAAACTTTATTGTGTAATAACTCATATATTTATCATCCGATTTTACCTAAATTTGAAGAGCAAATGTTTTTATTTCATATCTATTTACTTAACAAAAATTGCGAATTAAGGAAATATACACTGTAAGTTATCATACCCTTCTACCTCATGGGTAATGGGTATACAAATCACTTCACTAATATATATTCAAGTGATCTAATACTATGCTATTTGTAATATAATCCATTTGCAATATACTCTATTTAACTCTATTTCCTGATCGCAATTAAAGGGTGTTTGCAATTCGCATTAGCGCACCCTTTCCATTTTCTCTCCTGCTGATTTTGGGTTTAACGATTTGAAAAATTGTTTTTAATTAATAATCAAATGTATTCTGGCTGTCCGTTGCTGTTATTATGCAAGTCGATTCGACGCATTTACATTTAGCCGAGCTTTTTTATGCTTTTTTATGCTTCTATGTGGCTTTTAATTTTTAATGCTTATTAATAAATCAATTGGCTATTGCGGGAAGCCGAAGCCGAAGCCGAGGCAGAAGAAAAAGATAAAGCAAAAGCCAAAGCAGAAGCGAAGCACTGGCAGCGGAATTTTAATTATAAAACAAATGCAAAGCAAATAAAAACGGCGAATAAATCACAACAGCAGCGAGTCGTGATTGTCAAGAAAATTGAAATCTCAACTAATTAGTTTGTTATTCTATTTAAATGGAACGGTCGTAGGCCAGGGCAGCTGGGGGGGCGCAAATGCGGTTAAACAGATGGGGCAGAGATGAAGAAAGCAATTCGAAATCAACGTCTATGGAAATGCAAATAAAGATCGCGCCAATATAAAAATACTAAATAAATATTGCATGGTGGCGCGGAGGCAATGAGTAAACAAACAATAACGAAGGCAATTCAATCATTTATTTAATTGTGCGCCGCGCTTTGCGCTTTAATTGCATTGCCACTAACAGCGAACAACAAATAATATTAATTAACAATTAATGCACTCGATTCCGCTGCCGCTGCTGCTGCTGCTGCTGCTGCTGCTGCGGCTGCTGCAGTTTCAGTTGCAGTTGCAGTCGCGTGAACAGAATTCCAAGGGAGAGGAAAATGAAAGGAAAGCCAAACGAAAACAAGCGGCCGCCGAGGCAAAAGCTGCGGCTAAAGAAAGCAGCCAAGAAAAAGGCATTAATTAAAAAATATATTAAAGTCTGCGATGACCAGCAGCAGCAGCAGCGGCGACTGCATCAAATTTAATTAAAATATATTTTAAAAGCGATCTTCACAAAGCAAACAAGTAGGAAAGCTACAGTTGAGTGTGCTCGACTGTGCCATACCCAGTTCCCAAAGAAGAAATGTACATTTCAGTGAATATTTACCTATAGAGCGCATCTTCCTAAATCACTCCGAATCAATTACTCCAATTTATTAATAAAATGTATCATTTATTTATAAAAAAACACACAAAAATCCTAAACCGTGGTTCGGAACTCGACTACCCCTCTGAGGTGGGTGCGAGTGCGAGCGAGATGAATTTACAATACCTTTATTGTCCGATAATAATATAATAATAATTTAATATTGTACTCAGTACCTCTGATCAAATGTATTTAATACACATAATATTACTTATTATTGATAAACAAATGTTTAGTTGAAGAATATATTATATATATTAATATATAAATAATATAATATATAGATATTGAATAATTAAAATGCTTCGCAGTTTGCAACTATGCCATTACTTTAGTATATATATCTTTTAACTTTTTACAATTCTATTAACTTTTTATTAACTTTTTACAGAGTTATTTTACTATAGCTTTTGGTAAACAATTGATTATGATTTGTGAGAACAGTTCATAGGAATATTAACACCAAATTTCGTAGCTTTACCTCTACTAGTCTCTAAGATCTGTTAATTTATACGGACATGGCTGATCACGAGTATATATGTGTACTTTATGGGGTCTAAAATGCCTCCTTCTGCCACTAGTTATAATACCCTTATACCCTATAGCTAATGGGTATAAAAAAAAGCCGCACACACTCACCCGATGAATCGCTAATTAAAGAAACAATAACAAAAAACATCAAAAATCCGTAGGTACAACGAGGCGTATGTGCAATGTGCGTAAGAAGCATCTGCTGAGGACAAACAACACCTGATATGATCATAAATTTGGTGTTATCAATCTCTTGTTGCTGCCTTAAGGCATAATCTTTATATTTCTTTTAATTGGCGTACAACTAAGTAACTCTGCCCTATGACTAACACCGAGATTTGAATTAAATATGCCTAGCAGGCATACTACTTTTACAATAATTTTTTCTAGGTAAGATAAAGTTCTTCACATCAGGTAGTTCTTAATAAAGTATAAACTCCTTGTTCCGATCTTCAAATCGAAAGTATAAACTATAGGAAACCTTCAATAAGATGAATGATATGGGAAAGTCAAGGGGGGCTTTCTTTTGCCACGAATCGAGGAATATCCCATTTTATAGCCTGTGATCGCTGAGAGAGGTGGGTGTGCCTGTGGAGCATTCACATTTATATCACTTGTAATGCTAATTAGAGTCTGAAAGACTCAAAAAGACGCCCACGCAGTCTCCTGATCGCCCTGTGCCCCCAAACTCCCGCTCACACCTCAGACTGACGTGTGTGTCTGACGGTGTGGCAGGCTCTGAGGGCCTAAAGGGGGCTGGCAAGGCCATAAATCTAAAGCAGCGGAGGAAGCAGCAGCAGCAGCAGCTGAAGGAGCAGCCGACGACTTTGCACAGTAAGAAAAGGAATAAACTATTTTAAGCACAAAATAAAATGCTTAATGAGCTAATAATATCTAAGGAAATCTCCGCTTCGGGAGGCACTAATTTCTCACTGTGTGCTCATTAAGCGCTGGCCTGCCCGGCAAGTTGCAAGTTGCACTTCCACGTTGCAAGGCCCTCGCTCCCCTGCCTCCCCTCTCTTTTGTTTGGCTTTCTCATAACATAATTAACGAAAATTGAAACAAGCTCAGATGACGATATCTGGTGGACTTCTTTGCCGGAGCGCCCTGTGCTCTCCATTGTGTTCTTGCTTCTTTTTTTGTATTTACTTATTTTTTTGTCGTATTTTTTTTTTTTGTTCCTGCCTGACCGCCCAGTTGGGGATTCGAGGCCGTCTCTTTCTCGCCGACGATCACCGTCTCTTTCCGCTGTGTGTGTGTCACTGTAGGAATTTTAATGATGACTACTTTTAGACATACACGCCTCTCCATTGAGTGCCCCCTTCCCGTCTTTAGACGGTTCCCAGTGTGGGCTTCCTCCTAGGCGATAAAATAATACGATCTCCGGTGAGCAGTGCCCAGTGTATCCAGTACCCCAGTACCCAGCTGCACGCTCGCAAGTCGGGGAGAAAGATATATGACTCTGGTGGGTCCCAGGAAAGTGTTAATAGGTCGGCCTCGGCCTGGCAGCGACTTCGACTTCCCCTACGCACAAATATTGGCCACAATAAATGCTAATGACGCCAATAAATGGTGCACTACCATGTCGGCTCTCGAACGTTTTCCGTTCTGCTTTTTTTGTTTTGTTTTTTTCTTGGCATTCATTCACTCGCTCATTCAGCAATTATCGGCTTTGAGCCGGGCTCCGGACTCCGTGCCAAGTCGGGCTCTAGTGCAGCTTGTAATTAAAAGGGGGAAAAAAAAAACAAACAAGAGCGCACAATGAAAAGCGCTGCCAGCTAATTGGCAGCTGGTCTACCTATGCCGCTCTGGATGCTGCTGCCCCAAGCGATAATTGGCAGCCTGACCCACCACCATTATCATCATCGGCATTGTCATTATCATTATCATTATCGTGTTAGCCAGGGGCGAGGAGTTTTACTGCTCAACATTGTTTGATCGGTGTTAATGAAAGTCTTGTCTTCATATTTCGCGCTTATTTCTCAGCGGCACAGTGGGCACAGTGAAGTGGCACTGCCCACTATTTAGGTACGATTTTTATTGCTATTTTATTGGTTTTCAGTGGGTTGGATCATTCCCTTTCTTATTATGGCGCCTCAAACATTTTATTGCATACTTTTACACACATTTTGAAGGGATTCCAAAGCCCTAGTGGTTTCTAGGGCACATCTGATTATGTATGTACGTTCTTTGGTTGCTCAACACTGTTTATGATATGTTTATGATATGTTTAAGATCAATGGCACATGTTAAGTGGGTTGGTCCGACATGTAGGGATCATTCCCTTCCTTATTATGGCGCCTCAAACATTTTATTGCATATTTTTACACACCTTTTGAAGGGATTCCAAAGCCCTAGAGATTTCTAGGGCACCTCTGATTATGTATGTACGTTTTTTGGTTGTTCAACACTGTTTATGATATGTTATGATTATTATTATGGTGCCACAATTATTTTATTTCATACCTTTATACACATTTTGAGGGGATTTCAAAGCCCTAGTGATTTCTAGGGCACCTCTGATTATGTATGTACATTCTTTGGTTTTCCACACTGTTTATGCAATTTTTATGATCAATGGCATATGTAGGTATCATTCGCTGTCCTATAACGGTGTCAACTAATATTTGTGGTTACATTTTTCAATTTTGATCTCTAGCCAAGAAGTAAATACAAATTTCTACGTACTCCAACACTGTTTATGATTATTTTGAGAATTATGACGGGTGAAAGTGCTAAATAAATTAAGACTAATTATGTTGAAAGCGATTTGGGGCGGCTTTTATGCTTATAATGTTGTAAAGCACTTCAAAGAAGAAGAAGAATTGAAGTTTTTAGAAAACCCACTATGCGTTTTCCAGCACTGTTTTTTGTTGTCTTTGTTTTTGTTGCCAGCGCTTTTGGTCGCGCGCAAACTTAAGTGTAAATCTATGTAAGCAAATCAGCAGCTACAACAACAAGCAGCAAAGCCAGACAAGAACATGACACTGCCGCAATCAAATTCAAATAGAGATTCGATCGTTTCCCCCTCCCCAGCCACCCCTCATCGAGCTTTTAGCGGACAATTTAGTATTTAAATTTAGCTAGTTGTGCACACAATTTAATAGTTTGTTTATTCCATATAAATCATGTCAATTTGCATGTGCTGCCTGCACATTTACAATTATTTTCGTTTTCTCGCCAATTAAAAGGCGACAGCAACAACAAAAGGAACAGCATCCACACACGGTCTACAAGGGGTTTGTATTGTATTTACATATGCATTACGTATATGCATGTAAGCATGTGTATGCTGGCTCGGCTCTGGCATAATCGCAATCCGCAGCGAATTGCGAATCGCAGCGTTTCCAGTGTGAATGAGAGGCGTCAGTCAGTCAATCGCGCCAATTGACCTGAGACAACAACACTTGTTGTGCGATTGCAGGGGTGGCGCGGGCCGAGGGGGCTCCTGTAATCAGGGCGGCGTTTTAAAATGTAGCTAATTATGGTGCAAAGGTGTCGAGGGAACGCACTGTCTGTAAGCTGGCTGTTAGCGGACTGTAAGCGGTCTGTAAGCTGGCTGTTAACGGCCTGTTGGTGGTCTGTAAGCTGTCTGTTAAAGGGCTGTAAGTGATCTGTAAGCTGCCTGTTAAAGGGCTGTTGGCGGTCTGTTAACGGTCTGTTAAGCGGAGTTCGGTTTACAGAGGTGGCAGGACTTAGCCATTTAGGGTTGGTCCTGGCCTTATTAAGCCCATTATCTAGATGAATCCTTTAGTTTAGATGTGACAACGATTCACCCTGCAATCCCCTATATACACAAGAATTGCTCAGTTTAATTTCCGACTCTTTTGTGCCAGAAAGATATCCAGATCTGTGGTCGCGCCTTAATTAAGCTCTGACTTTGCTAGTTGTTGGCTGGGTTCCTACGGCTCTCAGCCTAGAAATGGTCTAATTAAAACAGTCGCTGACGTGTTGCACACCCGCCGCCTGCCCCTCTCAGTCCACTAATCACATTGTAGTTTTTGCTTAATTAACGCAATCAAATCCTGCAATTTGTGCCAATTGTTGTTGCTGCCGTTTGGCTTGGGGCTTACTTTGGCTTTTGCTTCTGCTTTTGCTTTTGCTGCTAGCTGCTAGCTGACTGCCTGCTGCTTGCAACTGTTGCGTAAAGCGAAATTTCAATTGAATTATGCGCTTGGCTAAGAGCATTCTCACTAAATCTAAATCAAAATCCTTAGGCGAGACACCTCGAGCACCGCGAGCACCTCGAGCACACCGGCACTCATATATACACATATAGCCCAAAGACGCCCACCCACAAGCACACATCTCCCGAGCCTTTGATGATGATCCCCCGGCCTTTTCTTTGCTCCGCCCGCCCCACCATGTTGCTGTTATGCTAATGCGTGTAAAAAACCAATTAAAATGGCAGCACAGCGCCCCTCAGGCAGCCCGCCGCACCAACACCACTTCTCCGTTTGGAGTGGCAAATTAAATGCAATTTATTTGCATTTTCGTTTCATTTTAAGCGCACTTAATGCGCCTAATAATAATCAGGGAAAATGCGGCGGAAAAAGCATGCTAACGAACGGCTAAATACCCTATACAGTTGGCCAAGAAAAGATACAAGATAAATCAATACAAAGAAAGTAAAAAATTATAGAAATGAAATTTCTATTTGAATTTAGAGATAATTAACACTACAATAGTAAATATTTAATTTTTAACAAGATCTTAACTTCAATTTGGACTCGAAATCAATTAAATATAAATGTTTATAAATATTTATGTACAGAAATAAGTCGTTGATTATGTTTAATGCTTTGCTTGACCTCCAACATTTGAATTTGAATAAATAATGCAAGTAAGGCTTTTATAAAAAATTCCAGCTTTGCTTTTGTTAGAATAGTAAGCACTAGAATTATTTTTTTTATGTGCAACAGGGCAGGTGGGCAGCGAGTGGCGACGTTGTCGTCAACGCCACCGCATTGTTTTCTCAATTATGGAAAGTCAATTAATTCTAATGAGTGTGTGTCTGTGTGTGTGTGTCTGCGTGGCATGTAATTTCCATTTTTTCTTGCGCTTTGGCAACTTAATTTAATGCGTTGCAAGTTGCAGCAACCGCAAACAAGCGGCACAAAAACCAAAACACAAGAAAAACAATTGCATCCGCATTGCGTGGCTCGCTACTCGCTGCTCGCCGCTCGCTGCTCGTTTTCCCCGCTTCTTTGTTGTTTTTTTTTTTTCTTTTTTTTTTTTTTGCATAATTGCCTTTCCACTCTTATAATTATTGTTGCATACGCTTTTCATTTGCTAATTAATTACGCCGGGGGCTTTTTATTTCTGCTTATTTTAACTCTTATTTTTATTTTTTTGTTGCCTTTACTGCGCCTGCGTGCCCAGTAGCAACTACAAAAATGTCAGAGGGCCAGCGAGTTGTTAAAGAAAGCAACTAGTTATTGAAATAAGACTAATAATAATAGTTTCCCACATTAGTTGCTGCGTTTCATCTTGAACTTGACACAATAAAGGGCCTGTATCATTAAAACAATACAAAAAGAAAATAATTAACTCAGTACCTGGCCATGTTTGAGTTAGAACAAGCGAGAAGTGCCCCAGGAAGCCCAAAATTGGTCAGGGAAAATCCCCCACAGGCCACTCTCTGCAGCGACGTGTTGAATTTATGAACAAGGAACATATCATATCCTTGCAGTTCGCCTTCGCCTTCGGCATCGCCCTTGCCATTTTCGCTCGGCGACCGATCGGAATTTTAACAAGTTGCAATAACAAGAACAAAAGCTGTGCTAATTCCCCAAAGACAGACCGGGCACATTAACAATTTAAATACAACAAAACCAAATCGAAATAAAACAAAATATATAAATGAGCAGGCGGCGGCACAAGATGGCAGGCGATCGCTGTGGAGCGAAATTTGCACTTTTGCCTCAACTCAACTCCGACGACTCCGCTCCACTCCGATCCGAATCCCGAGGAGCACGCAGAAGAACAAAAGCCGGAGCGAAGGAACCTAAACCACACCGAAAAAACTCTGAAATGTCCAGACCATCCAGACCATCCAGCAGTCCCAGTCCCAGTCCCAGTCCATGTCCCGAGCTGGAGATTGCAGAATGGGAACTGGGCACTGGGAACTGGGAACTGGGAGCTGGGAGCTAGTGGTGAAGCTGGCAAGGGGAATGGACTGGAGGAGGCGTGCTGCGGAGCTGAGAATCCCCGAGAGCTCATTAAAAAATACCAAAATCTTTGTACTGAAAATGTGACAAAATTTTTAAATCACCTTCACTCAGCGCGGCCAGAAACGGAGACGGACCGAGCACAGTGGGCACCAGGCTATAAAGAATCTGCTACTATTTCTTCAGGCTCTAGGAAATATTTCCAAAGAAATATTGTAGTAATGATCATAAGAAATTGGTCAGATATTGTTTTAAAAACTTGGCAAGCTGCTTCAAATAATAAGCTAATGACTTCTAATCTAATTATGATCAATTCCATATGAGAACCTGCGCCTAAAACTAATAGAATAAAAGCTAACAAGTCTTAAATATGTATTTAATTCCTAAAATGTTTAGTTGAAGAAATTTCGGTTAGGTAATTGACCATGTTTTTATTGTTATATTGTTATATATTGTTAGATATTGTTATATATTGTTATATATTGTTATATATAGTTATATATTGTTATATATTGTTATATATTGTTAGATATTGTAATAAATTGTTATATATTGTTAGATATTGTAATAAATTGTTATATATTGTTATATATTGTTATATATTGTTATATATTGTTATATATATTGTTCTTAAAACTTGGCAAGCTACTTCTAAATAATAAGCTAATCACTTTAAATGAATTATAATCTAATTATGATAAATTCCATATTAGAACCTGCGCCTAAAACTAATAGAATTAAAGCTAAGGGGTCTAAAATATGTATTTAATTCCTAAAATGTTTACTTGAAGATTTTCAGGTTAGGCAATTGACAATGTGGGCTTTTTGGGGACCTCGGCTGCGATCCACTGTGCCTGGAATGCGACAGACTCCGAGTCCGACTGCTCCTCGGAGCGAACTGGGATGGGCTGCTAGGTCTGGGATCTCGGATCTGTGCCTTGGTGATGCATTCGTCTGCTGCCTCGAAGTGGCAGGAATCCGCTGGGTCCGGAGAGGAGCAGACGTGGAGCTGCGGAGAAGGGGGGAGGGGGGTGCCCAACAAAGGTGAGCCCCAGAAAAGTGCAAGTGATGCTCATGTAGGAAATCAAGTTCCCCCAAGGAGGCGAGGCAAGGGCCCCGGGTCCGGGTTCGAGTTCGGGTTCGGGTTCGAGTAGGGATTCGAGTTCGAGTATGGGTTTTGAGTTGGAGCTCGAGTTTGCGCTTTTGTGTGCAGTTTTTTTTAATGAGCCTCTAATTGACATCTGCATTTATTTCGCCCCGAGTCGGGCAACCATCGATCACAGGGCCCCGGGCGGCGGCAGCGGGCGGAGCGGGGCGAGAACGGAAAAAAGAATATTTTAATTGGCATTTTAACTAAAAGTGTTTAGGCTTTAGTTAAAATTGTTGGCCGCAAACCGAGAGAGCGGGCCAGAACTGGTTTTCCCACTTCGGCACGTTCAACCCAATTAACGCGGGTCCCCACCAACAGAGGGGCAAGGGCCGGGGGGGAGGGCTGGGATAATGGCATGCCCCGCTCGCGTATTATGCAAAAATGAATATTGCAAATTGATAAGAAAGATCTCGGGCGGGACGGGACGGGACGGGGTTTATCCGCGGAGAGATTGAGAATCGTTCTTTGTCGGCTGTCGGCACATAAAGCGAATGTCGCACGCACTGCTTGCCTCATTTAACCAAATCGAAAGCGACGACGCTTTTGGGGCAGGGACCGGAGAACACAGCGCTGATCAGAGCTGCCGCTAACAAGCTATGGCGAAAATAAGGAGGGATCAGCTATGGGTAACAGAGCTTTTAAAACGTACCGAAGACGTAAGACCAAAGATAAATTTATAATTTTTAGCTAAAGAATGACATGTATCTCGAGTGGAAATATCAAAAAATAATTTAACGAGGTTTATCATCTTTCTACAACAAATTAATCAGGGATGCCCTAGAAATCGCTATGGATTTGAAACCATTTAATTATGGGTTCACAGCAGTGATGCCCAGGAATAAATGAATGTGTTAGAACTGTATTTGTGTGAGTGAGAAATAGAACAAAGTGAGAAACATAAAAAGTTAACATTTTTAGCTATAAAATGACATGAAGTTAACATTTTTTTATAGTTAACCATTTTAGTTAACATTTTTGTATAACATTGCTTAAAAATAACATTAATTAACTTATAAATAATGTCTATTTAGCCACATAACCAGATATATATTTCAAGAAATATTGTAGTTTGCAAACTGCCAATTTGATTTTTACTTAAGGGATAGATTTCGAAATTAACTTTTGTTAGCCGAATACTATCAGTTAGTTAACATTTTGAGAAAATGTTAAGTGCTAAAGGATGCTATCGTTAAGGTCAGCACTGTCAGGAAAAGAATAAACTGGCAGCACTGGTGATCATCATTGGATTCTCTTCATCCCCATGTTCGCCGACGAAAGACGACAAAAAAGGGCAAAGCCAGAAGAGAATCAAAAGCAGCGACCAGAAAGAGAGATGGCCGAGGTAAAGGGAGAAGGCGAGTGAGCGGGACAGGTAGAGGGCAGTACGCACCATGAGGAGCGAGCTCCACTTCTTTTCCTTTTCCTTCTCCTCCTTTATTCTCAGCTTCTTCCCATTCCCACTGTCATTCCCGTTCTCCTTCTCCTGCGCTGCCCTTAAAAGCCAATTAAATGTGAGATCGTGTAATTGGCAAATTAATTTCAAACCAATTATAATGAAAACGACCACAAAATACGAAATGCGGAATACCGAACGCACAAACAGAGAGAGAACGAGAGAGAGAAAGAGGGGTAGGGGTCCAAAATAAGAGAGACGGATAGAGGGCTATAAAAAGAGCGAGCTCCAAGGAGTGGGAGTGAGCAGAAGCGGTCTGTTATGTCACTGAAGATCGGCGCATTCTTGGCCTTTGTTTCTTCTCTTCTCTCGATTTCCACCTGATTTTGACGTTTTTTCTGCCAAGGCAATTATAATGCAAACACTTGGCGAGCGAGGGAGAAAGAATGAAGCGCTAAGGACCTAGCGAACGCACTTCATTTTTCATTTTGGCGCGGACGCACTTCCCTCTCTTAAATACAAAAACAATAAACTGGTTTCCTTCCCTGCCATTCCCTTCGTTTCTGTTTCCCTTTAGTGTCGATCAATTATTAATAAGACCAATTGCAGGCGCGCCTCCAATTGGGAGCACTGCTCACGATCCGCTCACGAGCTCATCTCTGATTCTCGCAGCCGGTCCACATGTTAACTTTTTAATTAACGAGTTTTCTTTTTCGAATTCAATTTGCCAGGCTTCGCTTGCCTTCGCTTGGCCGCAAACTGCCCACAAAACTGGCCCAGAGCACTACCCCTCTCTCGTTCTCCCTCTGTGACTATCTCTCCCTGTCTCTTCTTACAGACCAACTTCCCTAAAAGGCTTCCAAGGGAATATCGAATTGAGAAGACCTTAAGATCAATTATACTAATAAGCTTATAAATAAACCTAAAATTTCGGTTTTGAAGAGTATTTTAAAATATATTAAAATAGTACTGCCCATACTACAATAACTATGCCGGAGAAGACTATATAATCATTAAAAATTAAAATTAAATTAAAAGGAATGCCTATCCTACCTATTACGAATATTACAAATGACCCCAAAATTATAAGATTTAATTCCTTGGAATGGCAATTTCTGTATGAATATGTGTCTGTATTTTAAGGCATTTATTTAAATACACATTAAGGAAAACTTTTTATTCGACTTGCGTGTATGAAAGCGGACAGTTCGTGTTACAGACGTTGGACTGTACTTCTCTCCTGGTGGCTGCTTTGGGCGCAACCTTAGCGCACTTTTATTTTAATTTAATTTAGCCGCAACAGTCAAGAGTCGCAAGTCGCATGCTACCAATTGCAGGCCAGGCTCTGTGCCTCTGCCTGTATCCCCTGACCCTCTGGGCCTTGTTTTTACAACAAGTTTGGGCCGCCTAAGCGACTTAGGCCTGAAGTTGGACTTCGGATCGAGAGCGGGGACTTGGATTCGGACTCGGAGTGTTCGGCATGCGGTCCGCAGTCGAATGAATGCAATGCCATTTATTAATAAAATATTTGCAAATTGTTGTCATGTTACCGCCCCTCGCCCTCGCCACGTTCCCCGGCCGTTCTAGTTGAGTGCCAGAGTTCCATAAATTAAAGGATTAGCAGAGCGGCGGGGCGCTGGGTGCGGGGGAATGGTCAAGGAACACAGGCCAATGCAGCTGAACCGGCAGGAGGAGGTATCTCGCCGAGCCGGGGATGCAAGCGGACGAGAGGCTCACGGCCTGAGCAAGTTGTTAGCATTAAAGCGGCACAATCACAATGTGTGGCAATTACACTCGCCCACAAGGTTTGCCCGGTCACGACTGTGCTTTCTCAAGAATTAATGTCAAAGAACCTTTGAATATATGCCCACAAAATGGAAATAAAAAGCCTTGAAATCAGGGTTTAAGTAAAAAGCGATCTTATGAACTCGAATTCGAACATTTATAAAATGATCTATCTATCTATTTATAAGGATATCAATTCATTTAAAATACATGTATCAACAGGTGGTAATTATATGGAAAGTCCTAAAATGGAGGACTATAATCTGTCAATAAATGATAATAAATGATAAACCATTGTAATTGATATAGACTTAACCTCGATAAATTTGCAAACAAGATGTATCATAAACAATAAAAAGTAATTCAAGTTAAAATATTTGGAAGTCCTCTTAATAATATTGGTTTAATTGTGATTACTAAATGTATCTTAATTCCATATTAATCTAATAATCCCCTATAAATAAATACACTTCCCAGTTGAATTTTGTAATGGAAAACAATGGAGGAATTCCTTTAACCGAATTCATTTTTAATTATGCAAGATGTATCATAAACAATAAAAAGTAATTCATGTTAAAATATTTGGAAGTCTCCTTAATAATATTAGTTTAATTGTGATTACTTAATCAATCTTAATTCCATATTAATCTAATAATCCCCTATAAATAAATACACTTCCCAGTTGAAATTTGTAATGGAAAACAATGGAGGAATTCCTCTAACCGAATTCATTTTTAATTATACAAAATATATCATAAACAATAAAAAGTAATTCATGTTAAAATATTTGGAAGTCTCCTTAATAATATTGGCTTAATTGTGATTACTAAATGTATCTTAATTCCATATTAATCTAATAATCCCCTTTAAATAAATACACTTCCCAGTCGAAATTTGTAATGGAAAACAATGGAGGAATTCCTCTAACCGAATTCATTTTTAATTATACAAAATATATCATAAACAATAAAAAGTAATTCATGTTAAAATATTTGGAAGTCTCCTTAATAATATTGGCTTAATTGTGATTACTAAATGTATCTTAATTCCATATTAATCTAATAATCCCCTTTAAATAAATACACTTCCCAGTCGAAATTTGTAATGGAAAACAATGGAGGAATTCCTCTAACCGAATTCATTTTTAATTATACAAAATATATCATAAACAATAAAAAGTAATTCATGTTAAAATATTTGGAAGTCTCCTTAATAATATTGGCTTAATTGTGATTACTAAATGTATCTTAATTCCATATTAATCTAATAATCCCCTATAAATAAATACACTTCCCAGTTGAAATTTGTAATGGAAAACAATGGAGGAATTCCTCTAACCGAATTCATTTTTAATTATACAAAATATATCATAAACAATAAAAAGTAATTCATGTTAAAATATTTGGAAGTCTCCTTAATAATATTGGCTTAATTGTGATTACTAAATGTATCTTAATTCCATATTAATCTAATAATCCCCTTTAAATAAATACACTTCCCAGTCGAAATTTGTAATGGAAAACAATGGAGGAATTCCTCTAACCGAATTCATTTTTAATTATACAAAATATATCATAAACAATAAAAAGTAATTCATGTTAAAATATTTGGAAGTCTCCTTAATAATATTGGCTTAATTGTGATTACTAAATCAATCAAAAATAAATAAATTACCCAGTCGAAATTTGTAATGGAAAACAATGGAGGGATTCCTCTAGCCGAATTCATTTTGAATTATTATTTAACATAGTTACACCTAGTTTTTATTGGAAATATGAATTTCCTCATGGCCTTCATAAGGCATTAAGTCGCTTCCAGAAAGTATGCTATGTTTCACTAGCCTTCCACTGCCCTGCTGATTAGTGTTGTTCGAAAGGGAGAGAGAGAGATAGGTCTGAGGGGGCGTTGCATGTAGGTGCGTCTTCGTCGTCATCAGCTACTGTGCTGCTGCTTCCGCCCCTCTCCCTCTACACCACTCACCAACACACACACACCTCCTGGAGGTGCGCGTGCGCGCCCTGCTGCAGAGATAAGATCGCTGAAGAGTGGTAGCAAGAAAAAGAGAGGGGCGAAAGAGAGGGAGCCCCAGACAGGCAATAAGCCGTACTAATAGGCTGTTGTTGTTGCTGCTGCTACAGAAACGCGGAGATGGGGAGAAGGCGATGAAGATGGAGATGGAGCAGGGACCTGCCTTTTTCCCCCTCTCTCTCGCTCGAGCTTACATTTGCCACATTTGTATGAATAATTTAATTATTGTTTAAATGTTAATTAATGCAACGTGCACTGCACTGCTCCTCCTCTCTCTTTCTCTCATTGTCTCGCGAACTTTTTTGCACCTCGAAAGGGAGAAACGAGAAACAGAGAGAGAGAGGAGCAGCCGGCATGCGACTAACGACTCGCGACTTGACTTGACAGGCACGCATTTGGCATTAATGGGCTGCCTGACTGACAACAACATCGCAAGCAGAAGAGTAAATAAATAATGGAGGGCCACTGGAAAGATACAGAGATAGAGCGAAAGAGATCTAAATAGAGTGGGCGCCATGCAAATGTGTGAAATTTGCAATTAGATGCACCAACTGGGATGCGAGTGGGAGGAATGGAAATGGGATGGGAACAGGCTGGAAGCAAAGAGAGAAAGAGAAAGCCAAGAAAGAGCACTCCAAGGAGTGGCCTTTTCCAATTGGAAAGTAATAAGGATTTAACCGGATGTAAGATCCCTGCTACAGGAAAATTAACTATAGGCACTACCGAATACTGCTAGGTTTAGAAGAAAATAGGTCCTTATGAATTTTCCCCAGTGGAAGCTGGACTTGACGATTATTTCGCTGGTATTATGTGGCTTTTGCCTGCTCGTGCAGATTTAATTTTTTCGCTGATCGCTGCAACTCTGCTGCCACTGCCCACGCCGACATCTGCGTTCATGTAATCCGAGACGGAAGCAATTAGCAGTGGGGAGAGTGGAGAGTGGAGCGTGGAGAGCAAAGAGCGAAGAGCGTGGAGAGATGCTTCGGTTCCTAATTAGAACAAATGGCAAAAATAAACAGCAGCCGAAGCAAAAACAAGGCAACCAAAACCTAACGTAAACTAATTAAAAAGGATCGCCGCGAAAAGTTTCGACTTACATATGCAGAAATTGAGTTGTTGTTGCTCGTGTTGTTATTGTTGTTGCTGCTTTACTGCCGCTTCTGTTTGTTTTTCTTTAGAGCTGACCGTTCGTTCGGTTGAATTTCTTCGCTTCGCTTTTCTTTTCTTGTTTCTTTTTTGTTATTTTTGTGCAGGAAGCAAGGCCTTTTATTTATTTAGCTGTAGCCGTTATTATTCAATTGTTTTTGGTGCACACAGGAATGCGTTAGCCGCTTCGCTTTGTTTATGTTATTCAATTTGCGCTAATTGAATGCGAATTCTCGCCACTCGCACGCATGAAAATTCCGCACGTGAACTGTTGACGAGGGCGGGGCGGGGACAAACAGCGATAGCAAGAGAGCGGCCGCGTCGAAAGAGAGTGAGATCAGACTGCTGCTGCTACTGCTACTTGCCGATTACCGTTATTTGCTACTTGTGTGTGGGCGCAAGATCACGGCACGGAGACGGAGAGAGAGAGAGTGATAGGAGGAGATCGAGAGAGTGAGTAGGCGAGAGCTTTTCCGACACCTGCCACACACACACACACGCGCACGCACACACGCACCGAACTCGACTCAATTAGTTAGCTCGTAAATTTGCATATTTCAAATAATTGCGCACAGAAGGGGGCTTGTTGCTGTTGCTGTTTGTTTCTTGTGGCATGTGTTGCACTCACATACAGGTACGTACACAGAAAAAAAATAAACAACTGTTCGTTCCTGACTTTGTTTTGATTTCGATACTGGGATGCTGCTGCTGCTTCTACTAACAACTTGATTCTTCTGTTTTTGTCGAACGCGCGCACACACGACCGCCAGCGCCGAAGTTCAAATTTCGAATGCCGCAGAAATGCGGCTGCATGAATGAAGCAGCAGCAGCACTAGCAACAGCAGCAGCAGCGACGCACAGTGGGACCATTTCACTTTTTTCTTGCAAAATTATTAACTGTTGTACCAAGTAACAATCAACATACCAAGTAACAATCAACATAGCAAAGCGTCAAAGCATCTTTTTCGATGATTACATATTGGTAGGTTGAAATTTGTAAATGTGAACTGAAAAATGTTTCACATCAAAAAAATAGGCTAATGTATTAATTGAAGAAATTATTGTTCAATATTTTTGAGGCAAATCGGTCAACTTTAAAGTGCTACGTCTTCTAAACTAAAATTCAGATTTTATTGACATATTATGTGCTTGTAATCTCCGATAAATTTCTTATAAGATGTGTAAAATTTTGAAATATTTTCTTTTGCAACGCTGTTTGTTGTAGGGTCCCACTGTGCGACGTCGACTGCGTACTTGGGTAGGTGGTTGTTGCTCTCTTGCGCGCTCTCGCGCTCTCTCTCTCTCTCTCTTATCAGCAGGCGAGACCGGCATTTGCTCGCTCTCTCTGTCGCTCTGCGAGGGTTGTTCGTGCTCTTTGGGGGTTCGCTAACGGGTTCTTGGAGCCCTGCGCTGCCATTGGACGCCGCCTCCTGCAAGCCGGCTACCTATCACAGGTGCTCGAAGGCTCCCCCGCAGTTGTCGAGGGTGGCTCTGTTGGCCTTGTTGGCTCTGTTATCCCGCTGTTAGCGGCAAGGGCGCCACCTGTAAGCGCTGCGTAGGCGCACCTGTCCGTAGGTGGAGCTTCAAATAGTTTAGCGCCCCCATTCCCAATTCCGTTCCACCGCTAGGCAACCCCCCTGCAAAAAGGACAACCGCGCAACCTTTCCATGCCAATTCGATCAGATGCGATTCGTTTCGATGCTGATGATGCAACCCTTTTTCGCGTACAGTAAGTCCTCCAAAGAGCGAACGAATATTGTGTATCAGCTACCCATATAATAATAATATTTATAACATTATAATAATAATAATATTATATTATACAATATTTACTCCAGAGATTTTCAAATTCAACTGTTAATTAGATATATAAATAAAATAATTCATATTTCATTTCGCTTATTGGATTTATCGAATATATTTGTGCAGAATATGCCGTTAGGACACTAATTTATTATAGTTTAATTGCTATTTTATTATATTATTTATTGAACATTTTATATAAAAGAAGTTCTTTCAAATTCAAACATAAATTCTTCGAGTTGAGATGCGTTCTAAAAGTTGTTAATATATATATTTTTATATCTATATATTTATAAATATATATTATAAGCGCTCTTCTTAGCAAAAACAAAAGGACAATATAGAGAGTTACTAAACATAAGCTCCGCATCGAATTTGAGGCTAGATCTCTGTGTGTTTTTGGCATTATTGCTTTACAGAAGTATTATAAAAAACATATATACATAGATAAAAAATTTTATGTAAATTAGTCCAGCAAAAAGACAACATAAATCTCTTTGTGGCACATATCGTATGCTAAATTTAAGAAATCTATATACTATTATGTATATATTATGTTATTTATGTAAAATTTCTATCGGTTCACTCATCGGAGCGCGCACCGTATATATTTGCAGCAGTCGCGTTACTAATTCCGCTGTTATTGCCCAAGAAGAATAATAATATCAGCAACAACCGCACAATGAATTAACTGCATAAATAATTCCCCGAAACTGAGCGGGGAGACGGGGACTGGGACGGAGACCCACCCCACCAGAGGCCAAAGGGGTGCATCCCTTGTCCGCGATGAGAGACAGGAGCAGGAGCTTCTCTACTGGTGGCACAGCACAGTTCTTAGCTCAATGGGCAGTGGAAGGGGCAGGGTGCTGGCATTATTCATACATAAAAAGCCAATTAAAAATTTATAATAAACCCCGCGTCAAGCTGCCGTTGCATCAACCCCAAAAAGAGGCTGAAAATAAAAAGAATTAAATATCGCACAGACCAGGCACAGTGGTACAAATCACTGAAAACAGTGGACTAGAGGAATTCGATCTGAGAGAACGTCAGAATAGGGCGGCCTGAATTTGGGATTCCGCTTTGTAAAACTAGAAATAATTGATATCGTTTAAATTTTAATTGAAGTTCATCAACTTACTATTTTAATTAATTTTACGAGGGTAAAAAACGATCAAAGCAGAGGAGTTAAGGAATTCGATCAGAGAGATCTTTCAAAGATATCTGTAACACCTTTCATTTGAAATGTTAATAGCTATATAATATATTAAATATATATATATATATAATATCCATCTCTGCCGAGAGGGATCTACCCAGTTATCATTATGGTGGACCCCACACTCGGTGCCCACTGTGCCGAGGCCCGTGGAAGTGACCAATGGAGGTGGGCGTTCGAGCTCGAGCGATCGAGGGGGGAGTGTTGCACGCACCTAGCGCCAAATTAGATGTAAAATAATGAACATTTCAATTAAAATAATTAATATTATGGTGCACTCAGGGCTCGAGAGCGGGAGGGGGGGCAATGGGCGGCATGTGTATGTGGGATGGGCTGGCGGGGGACACACTAAGCACTCAATTAACCATTTTAATGTTTATGGATCAGGTTAGCCTGAAGGATGTGCCGCGGGGGTGGGATGCTGGCTGCTGGATGCTGGCTGCTGGAGATGCTGTGCTTTTTAATTATAATTAAACATGCGAGCAACCGAAGGACAGGGGGTGGAGAGTGGGTGGTGGTTGAATGGCTCGCTTCTAAGTTCTCTCTCTGCTCGGGACATAATCACTTAGCCGCGTGCAGAGCCGCATTTAAAATTAATTCTGCTCAAGTGCGTTTCTTCGAAAGAGACACAAAAAAAAAAGCACGTGGCACACGTGAGCGGGTCCAAGGGGGCGAGGGCAGGCAGAGGGTGTTGCCCCCCGTTTACCGTTGGAATATATATTCGCGAGCGAAACAAATTGCACGCTAATTGCTCATGTTCAATTAAAAGCAACGACGGTCCCGGCGAACTCCAAAACGAAGGCCAGGCTCACACCGCGAGCCCAACCCCCCTCAAACCCCAAAAACTTCACCCAAGCCCGGTTCCGGGCAGTGATGCCAATCCAGCCACAGACGACCTTCGAATTTCCTTATTTGAAATAGTAATAATCATAATAATAATAATACATTTAAAATTGTTTACATTTTATAGAAGGAGTTAATGGTCAAAAAAAGGAATAGAAATACCTTTTAATAACCAATATTATATGATAATAATTACCATACTGTTCTATAGAATATTTATTAATATTTACTATAATTTTTAGGGAATTATGGAAGATAAATAGGAAAAACAGTGATGCCAAGTCAACGAAAATTCATAGTTTTAAATAGAGTCTTATAGAGATAAAACAATATAACTCGCAGTCCAATTAGCCAGGCTTAATTTAAGATTATACAAAACATACATACTTAAATAAATGTCTTACTAAAATTGTCTCAAATTAAATTAATTTAGCTTACTCCTTTTTGGGGTTTTTCCAGAACTTCACTCCAGAATGCAATATTCTCAACAAAGCAACTAACAAAATAAACCTTAAGAGAGTTCTAATGAAAAATTTAATTAATAACATTTTAATAATACAGTAGCATAGCAGGAGGTATATAAATACATAAATACATATGTACTTTATACTCATAAATATTGTAAAAACTAAACCTAATTATTGGTATTATTATCGATAACATAATGAAATAGAAAAGAAAAGAGGGAGAAAAATACTAGACGGCAAAAGCTAAGATGGCATCGTTGATCACCTCAGGTCGCAACTGCTCTTCTTCGGCTTCGGAATTCGGCACACACACACACGCACACTCGCACACATTGACAGCTTTACCACAAGAGGGTCAGAGTGAGATGGGTCGATTGGGAGGAAGAGAGAGAGAGGTGGTTGGTTGGCAATGCTTTTTGTTTTGGTTTTGATCCTTTGCGCAAATAATTGCCTAATTGTCTCTGGTCCGCTCGCTCACTGCCTCACTGCCTCACTGCCTGGTGTCTCTGTCTCTGTCAGTGGCACGCATTGTTGCTGCATTCGAGAGCAGGAGAGGGCGGGGCAAGGGCAAGGACAAGGGCAAGGGGAGGGCAATGTGGAAATGGCAACGCATATTTCTTACGCAAATCCATTTCCATCTATTAATTGGCAGCCCTCGGCAGCTGCTCCTTCTGAATGCGATTCGGCTACGGAATCCTGCTCCTGCCGGCCGCAGGACCATCGTTCCTTTTTTACACAATTAAGCGCTTGTGCAAATAAAAAATGAGCACAGCTCACTCCCCGTTTACCCCACTCCCGATATCCGATTCCCCCTCTGTAAACTGAGCTGCGGTTCGATTTGCATACACACACACACACATATATCCTGTGGCAGGACTCCGACTCGGACTCGGACTTGGACTCGGAATGCGGTTATCGATTGCCTCTGACATTTCCAGACGGGATTACGTCTCCCAATGCCATTTACAATTCCCAGGCTGTCTTCCACGGACTATCAACGTCATTTTTGGCCTCGTTTGCATGGAAAATTACCGTTCCATTTACAAAAAAAAAAAACAAAATGAAAAAGAAAAATTAATAAAAAAAAAAAATTATTTAATGATCGCCGCTATATCAATAAATAATGGGCTCCTTTTATACAACCAATTATGTCTCTCTTTGTCAAACTCTACCCTTTCAAAGATATTATCATTTTTGAGGCAGCAAAGGAGTTTTTTCAGGCCTAGAAGGTATCAGACGATTCGATCTAGACAGTCTCTCCCTACAACTTTAAGTGTATCCTTAATTCTTTGCTGGTAAATATTTATATAACCATAACCTAGAGCTCTCATAGAAGCTACTTCGAATAAAATCCAACCTCTTTGAAAGACTATGTCTTATAATGGAAACGATAGTACCTTGCTAACCATAAGATCTTTATATAACCACAACCTAGAGCTCACATAGAAACTACTTCGAATAAAATCCAACCTTAAGTTCTCATAGAAACTACTTCGAATAAAATCCAACCTCATCGAATAACTATATCTTATAGTTACTATGGAAACGATAGTACCTTGCTAACCATAAGATCTTTATATAACCACAACCTAGAGCTCTGATAGAAACTACTTCGAATAAATCCAACCTTAAGCTCTCATAGAAACTACTTTGAATAAAATTCAACCTCTTTGAAAGACTATATCTTATAGTTACTATGGAAATTAAAGTCCTTGCTAACCATAAGATCTTTATATAACCACAACCTAGAGCTCTCATAGAAACTACTTCGAATAAATCCAACCTCATCGAAAGACTATATCTTATAGTTACTATGGAGGTACCATCGACCTTAAGGGTATTTAAATCAGGGCTTGGCGAAGCTATAGCCCTGCTTGTCGACTTGGGCACAATTCGCACGCCTCTTTGGGTTGACTGCAAATTGTTATTGCAATTATTATTGCCGGCTTGTTGTCAACATATTGATAAAAGCCCGCCCCTTTGGTAGAGCTCCCTTCAGTAATATTCATGGCAAGGAGAACGCTCGCTAACAAGCCGAGGCATTATGGGCTGATTGCAGGGCATTGTCAGCGACGTCATCGCAGTATCGAATTCCCGATTTTGACACAACCAATTTACGGCCCGTGACAATTGCATTTTAAAGTCCAGCGAACCCGAATCTAACTCGAGTCTGAACTGGGAAAATATCGGGTAGAAGTAGAAGTAGAGCACAAAGTAAGGAAATAACCGGGGTGTGGACTAAAGGTTAGACTTAATGATACATTATGCTAGGAACAGTTCAAGTTATCACTAACATTTTAAGCAAATATCTCTGGCACTTATTTTAAGAGCCTATAGCTATACTTTAACTGACTATAGTTATTCCAAAGATTAACTCTTTAAGGTCAAAGCTAATACGTTGGTTTAAATTAGCATTACATATATACAAGCATCATATAAATATATATTTATATATAAGCTCATCTAACTATATATTTATATATATTATTTATATAAATAAGCCTCTTGTTATGTCTATTTATTAGGAGCTTCTAACTTAATCCGCACAATCTTAACCCGAAGCAGGTATTATCATATCATAAACAACTCAGTATTTGTATTTATTAACACTAATTAATAGAAATAGCCTTAGAATATTGCTTGGTTTATGGACCTTCCCTGTAACCATTAACTTAACCCTGACTTAACCCGAACATTTGTAACCCCAATCTCATGTCATCTCCTCCTATGTTGATTTATTCGGAGCTTCCGACTTAACCCGCACAATATTAACCCAAAGCAGATATAATCTTATCATGAACAGATCAGTATATTTATAAATTAAATTTAATTAATAGAAATAGCCTTAAATTATCGCTTGGTATATGGACCTTCCCCGTAACCATTAACTTAACCATGACTTAACCCAAACATTTTTAACTCCATGCTCATATTATCTCATACTATGTAGATTTATTCGGAGCCTCCGTCTTAACCCGTCAAGTCTTATCCCCATATCATAAACAGATCAGTGCTTTTATTCATTAAAGCTAATTAATAAAAGCAGCCTTTAAAAATATTGCTTGGTAGTTGGACCTTCCCGGCAACCATTTCTTCGCTGTGCACTCTGACTTAACCCGAGCAGTTTTAACCCCAGGCAGACCCCCCTGTTAACCCAACCGCGTTGGCCAGAAGCGGCGACAGTTGCTCCGCTTGATAAATGAGACGGCGCCGCCTACGTCAAGCAGGCGTCAAGGGTTGTCGCCTTCTGCAGTTTGCGGTGCGCCGCAATGCCGATCAAACGCGATAAACGCTGAAATCGTTGAGAACGCTCACTTTGCCGAGGGGGCGGAGGCGGTTAGGTTACGTGGCTGCGGTTGACAGTGCCACCGGTGGCGAGTCAAAATTAATTAGAATTTTTCAACGGACTGCAAGAGCTAGGGGATGTACTATACTCCATCCAGGCAAAGCGGCAAATTGAAATCAGTACAAAACAGTGGAATACAAAAAAAGAGCGATCATTAATCATCGGGCCGAAAAGGGTTGACAAGCTGTGCACTCTGCGTTTGCGACAGGGTTGCTTCTGTTTCTGTTTTCAGTTCCGGCTTCTTCCGCTCCTTGACCGGAGTCACATCCGCTAAAAAAAAAAAACAATGGTGTGCGGCAGGGGTTGCGTAACCCTTAATGCATTCAGTGCAATAAATAGATTTACTCTGACAGACCTCGAGAGACTAACATTAGGCAATATTGACCGATTTGACATTAAGCATATTGCATATGTGTGATATATATATCACAGTCAAAATTTATAACATTTGATACATGAGAAATAACTATTAGTCGAATTAACAGCTTAAGAGGGATACAAATTCATTTATAAATAAAAGCTAACAAGTAAGAAAGCCATAGGCCAGTGTTCGTGATTATGACATACCCGGCACCCAAAACTTTGCACTTTAAATTAACGGACAAACGATACAAATGGCCTTGGGCATGCATCTTTCCAAGGTTTTATCTAAAAAATTATTACTCCAATCGATCCACAAAATTAAAGACAATAGTCTAAACCTACTTAAGAAAAAAAAAAAAATAATATATATAAAATAATATATATATAATACTCGAACCTACAAAACACGGCTTAAGGGACAGAAACTAGAAACAAATAGAATCGGCTAGACCTTGGATAGAACTTAAATGCATTTTATAATGGATTAATATATTAATACAATATAAATATCTGGTGTTATAACGTTTAAAAAAAAAACCTAATAGTTTCACGTGTGTCTGTGGTTTTTATTTACCAGAAAACAAATATTTCACTGAATAAATATGTAATGTATACCCTTGGAGAATTATGTTGTTGAATGAATGTTTGTATTTTTACAGAATAGTCGCAGATTTAATATAAGTTTCGGCCTTTCTTCGGTTATATTCTATTTGTTTTTAAGTTTAGAAAAAGAAAAAGGATGAACAACAATATATATCTTACTAAAAGTAAATTAATTATTATGGAACCAGCTACAGCTAAGAGTTTCAAGAGTCTCAATAGTTTATATGAGTTTAAGAACTGGTTGTGGGTATATTTGGTCGCCACTTAGTTGCTGGGCGGCGAACTCTCCGCAGATGATCCAGGCGCTGCCTCCTCCACGTCCGACTCCTCCTCCAGCGACGTTACCAGCTGCTCCTCCACCCCATTCGTCTCTGAATCCTCCTCGGCGAGCAGCAGCTGCATGGCCTGGACGCCGCTGCCGCTGATCATCTCCATGAGCGCCCGAGCATTGCCCTGCTCCCGCATCAGCTGCACAATTGCGTCATCCGTGGCGCACGGATCCCCGAGGAGCGTTGAGCGCAGCATCTTCAGGGATCGGCGACTGCGACGTCGTTTCCGGGACTCACCGTCGTCCTCATCCGCGCCCTCGACCAGGAGCTGCACGGCCCTCTGCACGTTGTTGCTGCAGCGCGCCAGGGACAAGCGCGCCTCGCCCTCTGGATAGCCCATGGCGGTAATTAGCTTCACCAATCGCTCCGTTTCCGTGGCATCCGCTGCCACGGCCACTGCGGCCGCCTCGCCCGGAGATCCAGCTCCAGCTGCAGGGGGGGATGTTACGGAACTCGTCTTGGCTTGCGACATTTTAGAATTGTGTTTCTTGTTTTTTGTTTATTGTGCGTAGTTTCTGCGCCGTAAGCGAGCTTCGCTTTAATCTTCTTCTTTTCGATATCGAAACAGCTGTTTGGGGCTTTATTGCGCTCTTCCTTTTTCACCCTTCTCTAACTCTCTCTCTCTCTAGCGAGAGGAGCAGAGAGCAGATCAGCTGACTTGTTGCTTTGCTTTCATGAATTTCGATTCAAAGCAATTGAACAATAAAAACAAACAACAAATTGACTAAGCGCGCATAAACAAAATGTTTAAGAAATTAGAACCCTAACGATGCTACCTTTTGCAGAGGATATTATAATAGCCCTCAGAACGTTTTACAACTTTTTATTGCCTGAAGTTTATTATTTTCTGAGCCACCTTTTTGTAGTTATTAGCTAAGCACTTTAACTTGTCTTAACAAAATTTAAGTCTCTTAATCCCCTAATTGCCTTAGATTATTCCTTTTTTTCAAAGAAATGTAAAGCCATCTACAAAATGGAAATGCAATATTTGCCTAATGTATGTACCTATGTATGTAGATATGTAATGTACATGTATATATGTATGTATTTTTTGCCGTTAGACATTTGAAGCGTATCATCGATATCGATATCGATTACTTACTTAGTTTTGCTTTCTTTTGGTACAAATTTCGTAGGAAAACCAATAAACTAAGCCAAAACAAAACAAAACAACAACAAAAAAAGTGACAGAGAAAACACAATTACAAACGGCCGAGCAAATATAGTATGTATGTGCAGGAATAACGGGTCCCACAGCTGCTGCCCAGGCCGACTTTGACTTCTATTTATGCGTTGCACAATTTTAAATAATCACCCCATTGGGAAATCTCGAGCAAAATACCCTTTCATTCGCCCCCGCCACCACCGCCGGAACCGGCCCGTGTTATTTACACTGATTTATTGCCATTTTCTTTGGGCTTGTTCTGCTGCGGCTGTTGCCGTTTCTGTTGCTGTTGCTGTTTCTGTTTTTTGGTCACTCTTTGTTTGCAGAGCGGAAAGGAAGGACACAAACAAGTGGCCCGTAAAAAACATTGCCAAACCCTCATCTATCACAATTTCTTGGCCTCTCCTAGCTCCCATCTCCCAGCGCTTACATTTTTGGGTTTAAAAACGCATTATTTGGCTCTTTCGGTAATTGAAGTTTTTAGTTTTCATTAGCCGACCGTCGTCGGACAGGGACAGTCCCAAAAAGGGGGCGACAAGGGACGACACGGGCACAGATTGCAGGCCAAAGATAAATTGCACATTTAAATTAACCCATTAACGACTCTCTGGGACTCTCGATCTGGGACTCTGCCAACATGGCTACGAAATCCATAATTATAACCCTTTTAACTTAAAAAAAATGTAGGACTCGGGTCCTTAATGGTTGATATTGATTTTTGGTATGCATATAGTAAATATCCTTATATTAAGGCATCCCAAGTTTAAGCCACAAATCCAAATACCCCTGGTAGTTACAGGTTTGATTGACAATAGAAATAGGCAAGAGGGATATCTTTGTTTTATAATTAAAATAACTTAACTTAACTTAACTTAACTTAAAATAACTTAATAATGATAATGGAACGCATTTACTTTTAGTATGCACATAGAATAGTCCCTGAGCTTAAGGAACACATCCTAATACCAGTCCAAGCCTGTCAACAGCCAGCTAATCGTAATGACTTTTGATTCCTTTATTCTGCCTTATCAGGATATCTGGAATCCAGGGAACTATGGCTACCAATTTCCGGGGTTAAAAAGTGTATAATATTTGAAAATGACTCCGGCCATACAATAGAGCCAATAAAAGCGAAATGGCATCATCGGCAGCGGTGTAAGCTGATACATTTGTGCGATTGCCTTCGTCAATTTTAAAGCGGAAATGAAAAGTTCCCCCTGCCCTGGCCCCTGGCCCTTGCATTCCTGCTTCAGTTTCTGCTTCCAAACTTTTCCCACCGCGCTGAAAAGCGCTTGAAATATGTGCGAAACGCGTGTCCGAAGTGCTCAAAGAATTCGATACTTATCGGGTGTGTGTGTCGTCATCGCCATCGAAGTCGAGGAATGGCGATTGTTCGATCCTCCGACAAACGGTGAAATCACTTAACATACCGTTAACACCCACATTAGTTGTACTCCGCCGCACTCGCTCGCACACACGCACACACACATCTCCCCTCCCACTCGCCGCCAGAGTTTCAATTACTTTTCACAGCCACCACCAAAATATTGGCCCAAGGATCCGAGGCAGCTCCGCGACTCATAATCGAATTAAATGCATTTGCCCGAGGGAAGAGGTAACAGAGTCGGGGGCAGAGGGTAGAGGGGCAGGGCTAAATCGAAAAAGTCATTAAAAACGCAGGGAAACCGATTGCACGCAAATTTACTGGTCCCGCTCGCTGTCTTTGTTCCTATTCCACAATCCCCTTCGATGCTGCACACTCAAGGGCAGCGAAATAGCCTCCGAGTTCTGTAAATAATTTATCTTGCACTTAGACAATAAAATATCTTCGTCAGGACCAAGTTTTTTTAATTTTTTCTGGTAGATTTCTTGATTTGAACCTATTATAATGAACTCTTAAATTTTAATAAAAATAACTTCGGCAGGACTATGTTTTTGTATTTTTTTTTATAGATATCTTGACTCGAACCTATTATAATGAACTCTTAAATTGCAATAATAAGGACCAAGTTTTTATATTTTTTTCTGGGGTGTTGCTTGATTTGAACCCATTAAAATGATTTTTTAAATTTCATTTAAGGTTATTTGACACAAAAATTCGGCTTTAAGCTATTCTGAATTCAAGTTAGAAACGTATTTAAATGATTTTACTGTAACTGAAGAGCCAGAGAGCAAATTTTTTTGTAGTAACCTGATGGCAGACAGGGAAAAAGTTGCTAAAATCTGTTACATTCTGTTTTATTATAGAATTTTATCCTACCGAGTATTATTTGTAACCTCGTACTAATATATATATTGAAGAAAACCTAGTTGTGTGCTTGTAGGTGTGCGGCTCACACGCGAGCTGGTCGAACTATGAATGGAATTGGCAATGGAATCGCACACGTGGCGATTCCTCTGGTCACCCGCGATAAGCAACTGCTGCCGCGTGTCCTTGCCCCCCCAGACGGCAGGATCTCTCCGGAGCAGAGATACTATCGATGGACGGATGGATGGTTGAGGTGTCGTGTGTTTATGACTGCCAAAGCCAAAGCCGAAGCCGATTCCGAGCCAGATTCATTTCCATCGAGCGATAATCGTTATTAATATTATTAGTGCTTGTGCTGAATAACTCGGAGCTCCAAGCCCGAAGGATAATGGATATGCCTGTTGTATATGGTCAGTACTGGAAGAACTCATAAATATAAGAAAGCTGATTTCATTTCTTTTCGGTGGTTGTGTGGAGTAACCCAAGGTGTTCCTACTCGAGAAGGGGTATCTCCTGGCACCCCTTATAGTACGCGCTGAACTGTGAATTGGAAAATTGAAGCTTAGTTCGCCGGCTAGATGGCATCTATATGGCTGGAGAAGGCCGGATTCTTAGGGGATTTGCGCATATTAGTGATAAAAGCCTCAAATCGCATCTGAGCTGGATTTATAGACCAGTTCTTTGACCTGACACTGACCAGGGGAGGTGGTTAGCTCAACGCCCTCCCACACAGGCTGCAGCCCAGGGGGCTGGGCCATAAATATTCATACAAATTAACTTTGTGATCGGCTGCACTGGAAAGTGGCAGTCGAGCTTAGCAAATCACAGATTTATGGGCCAATCCATCAATGCCAATGCAACCGTTGCGTCGTCGGTCGATTTTAAAAGGGACCTCCGAACCACCAAACGAAAAGCCAGAACCCAACCAGACCACCACTCCTAATCGCTTCCCACGATCGCCCCGGCGGAGCGGAGCTGAACGGAGCTACCGAGCATTTCCATATGTAAAGTTGCGCCTTCATTAATCCGTAAATTAGAAGCATTGAATGATATCAGGCCCTCCCCGGTCGTCCACTCCACCGCTCTGAAGTGCACCCTCTCCGCGCTGTGCATTCCCCCGAAACAAATCACTGCACACACGAGGATGGGTTCTACCAAGGGCAAACCTCGAAATCCTAGCCCAACACACAGGCCACTGCAATCCCACCACCATCGCCCATTGCCGCCTCGAAGGGAGATCAGGGCCAGGGCCTTACATTGCACAGTGGAACGCATATCCTATATTCACAGAAGGGTCTGAAATTCACAGACCTGTTGGGTGCAAAATATGTTATAAATACAATTTCATATTAAAAATCAAACCTAATTTGGTGTGTGAAGCATTTACTTAAATGCTAAGGCTTAATATGTTTATTTATGGTAGTTTTAAAAACTTTCCGCCTTTACAAATTAATAAAATCTAATTGCATTTAAAGAACAAAGCACAGGGCAGGTTGATTCCATTTTGATTTCGATCGAGCATAGCTTAAGGTAATTTAAAAAAATATAATCTAAATAAGATCAGTTTATGTTTTATCATTTATCAAGAAAATTTCTGGTTCAATTTACTAGACTTTTTACTAGCCAGTACTAGACCTGCCTTAAAAATACTCCAGAGAACTATAATCTAGAGCTATTTGTTGAAGTCAGCCTATAACTTATGGTTGTTAAAAGGCCCTAAGGAAATTGCCTTTAATGTTTTATAATAAAAGAATTACAACAGAATTGCATTTTTTTGTTATAACACCCTATGTGTAAAATTATGCCAAAAGCTTAAGAGAAGTTAGGACTGCAAAAATTGGACGATTAATATAAAAGAAACCAAGGTTCTTTGTAACTTTTGCCACCCTTTAATTAATTAATTTATTTATTTATTATATTTATTAATATAAAAGAAACCAAGGTTGTTTGTAACTTTTGCCACCGTTTAATTAATGTATTATATTTATTAATATAAAAGAAACCCAGGTTATTTGTAACTTTTTCCACCCTTTAATTAATTTATTATATTTATTAATATAAAAGAAACCAAGGTTATTTGTAGCTTTTGCCACCCTTTAATTAAATAATTATTTGTCAACTTTGTCTAGAGATTAAAGTCCCTTTCAGACCACCTATACGCTTAACTCAAGTCCCAGTTATTACATAAAAAATAATATAAAATTACATAAATTACAATGTTCCCGAAACCCCATTTGATTCGAGCGCTTTCCATCGACTTGAGGTCACTGTGCGACCCCGGCGCAACCTTCAACGTCATCGCAGTGACATGTCAGCGGCAGCAGGGAGACAGCAACAACAAATTGTTGGACAATCGTTGAAACGAAATGAAATTTCATATTAAAACTGTATTAGCCGACAGAGATCTGCGGCGGCGCCTGTCAGAATCAGAATCTGAATCTGAATCAGAATCAGCGTTCCGTTGGGTCATTTGAATGAGGAGCGGCGACCTCCACCGCCCCCTGTCTACACCCATGGCACCTTGCCATTAAATTGCACGCACTGAAGCATGAGAAATGCGAGGAGGACCTCAATCAGGACTCAATTCGAGTGTAAAAACGAGGCGATGAGCAGTCGCGAACCGTTTGACATTTCTCCGCTGTGCATAATTAAATTAAGAGATGCCAAGACCAGTACACAGAGCCAAAATGCTACTGCCTGGGCTCTTACACTTGCAAATAACAGTACATTTTCGATGCAAATTGAATAAATCTGTCACAAATTTGTTACTCGACTTGGTATCATTGGGTTATTTTAGTCTTTCTTGATATGACGATAATTAACTTAAGAAGTATTAGAAGACTAGGAAAGCCGACTATGAAATACCCGGTACCCAAAGCTTTGCACCTTAAATTAAAAGTCAATTGTTTGTCTCTCAGATATCTCCAAAATTATTACCTCGATTGAGTTCAAATAGTTTCATTGACTTGAAAATTGAAGAAATTTGTTACAAACTTGATACTCGACTGATACCAAGGGTTATTTTAGCCTGGATCATAAGTCTGGTCTACAGATAATCAGCCATTTTAGAACTCTTTAAGTACATACTTTCTTGATATGACTGTAATTAACTTAAGAGCTATTAGAAAAGTCCTTGGTCTTGCCTTATACAAGTAGGAAAGCCGACTATGAAATACCCGGTACCCAAAGCATTGCAACTTAAATTAAAAGTCAATTGTTTGTCTCTCAGATATCTCCGAAATTATTACTTCGATTGAGTTTCATAGACTTGAAATTTTGCTCTATTTCGGGTTTACTCACCTTGAAGCCCACAGGCGCTATCGCGGGCGGAACGAGGGCGGCGGGATTCAACTCGATGTTGATATTGTTCGGCTCCATGATCAGGCCTAGGCTCTGCAGGTTGCAGGCCTGTGGCAGCTGGAGCGTGGGCGTGGGCACCTTGAGGACAGCCACGGTGCAGTCGACGCCCGGCGCCGTCACCGTAGCCGTTGCGGGCAGAGTCTCCGGCATCCTGTCCAGCGCTTCAGACGACGCCTCCCGCTCCTCAGCGCTGCTCCTCCTCCTCCCGGTCCCTATTTTGATGCCGGTCCTTTTCACTGGACTGATATTTCTGGTCGAGACTCTGCAATGGATGAAACGACATTTGAAATCTCGATTTAATGGTCAGTTTCAAAGGAAGGCTAACATTTATATTCACAGTCTTCTGCTGGATTAAGAGATACTACGGGACGTCCATAAGGAAACTAGGGGAGGTCCTTGCATTATTACATTTTATATCCCAAATAAGCATGCATTTCCATGCCACAAACACTCTTAATTAGCCCCAAAACAAACCAAAGGTTCCGACGTAAATGCGAGTCGCTTTTGCGTTTATTTGTTTCTTTTTAGTGTTCATTTTGGTATAAGTTGACGCACTTATTCCTATGGTTACACTGTAGACCTAAGCATAGTAGCACGAGGCGCCTCCGGTCAGGACACCAAAACTAAAAAACGTACAAATAGGAAAAAAAAATAACTTCAATGCTGGATGGTTCATAAATTAGGAGCGCGAGCGAGAGCGGTATCTGTTGCTAATATCAGGTGTCAATGATCGAGGGTCTAGGCGACCTGCAGGCGTCGACGGATCTCGGCGGGCAGCTCCTCCAGCTTGACGTTCGTCTCCTGGCGCGTGGTCACCTCACGCAGCTTCACCAATCCCTGCGCCAGCTCCGCGTCGCCAAGGACCACGACCAGGGGGATCTGGTGCTCCTCACAGTGCTGCAGCTGCACCAGCAGCTTGGGGTTTAGCTTGTAAGAGTGCTCCGCCTGCAAAAAAGTGGGATTAGTAAAGTCTCACTGACGGAAGCTAAGCCCACCTTGATGCCAGCATCCCAGAGCTGGTTTAGAACCTTCAGTCGTTGCTCGTGCAGGCCCTTATGGGCGGAAGCCACATAGGTTTCCACGTCGCTGGTGCGCAGCTTTAGGCCACTGGCCGCCGCCCGCGCCTCCAACACCGAAAAGATGCGCTCCACGCCGATGGAGACGCCCACACAAGGCACCGCCTTGCCGCGTGGATCAAACATGCCAACGAGGTTGTCGTACCGACCGCCTCCAGCCACGGATCCCACGGTGGCCGGTTCATTGGTCTGCTCTCCGTTTTGTTGCGACGTCTTTGCAGGCGATCCCACACTGGCGGACTCTCCTTGGAGCACACCTTCGTAGATAACACCAGTATAATAGTCCAGACCACGGGCCAGACTCAGATCGAATCTGACGCGCTTGTCCAGGCCGAAGAGCGCGCAGTACTTAAGAAGAAGCTGCATGCCTTCCAGGCCCTTCACAGCATTGGGCACAGCCTTTAGCTGGGCATCGGCCAGCAGCTGCTCTACCAGCTCGGCGCCGCCGCTCAGTCGCACGTACTCTCCAATGCGATCCGCCGCTGCCTCATCCAGACCCTTCTCCTCCACCATCTCCTTGCGAACATCCGCCCAGGGCGACTGAAAAAGACAGAAGACACCTCACTGTAATCACAAGGGATAACAAGCCAATTCTCTAGTGGATAGCCCACCTTGTCCAACTTATCCACTGCTGAGCAGATGGTGCGGAAACTGTCCGCCGGCACTCCGCACGCCTGGAACATTCCGTCTAGCAGTTGGCGGTGATTCAGCTTTATCACGTAGTCCCCGATGTCCAGGGTGTCCAGGATTTCCGCCACAATCTTGACGCACTCTGCATCCGCCAGCATGGGATCGTAGGTGCCGGCGATGTCGAAATCGCACTGGTAGAACTCCCGGTAGCGACCCTTGGTCATCGCCGGATTGTCACGGCGGTACACCTTGGCGATATGGTAGCGCTTGATGCTCGAGATCTTGTTCATCGCCAGGTAGCGGGCCAGCGGTACGGTAAGGTCGTACCTCATCGAGAGGATCTCGCCGCCCTGGTCCTTCAGGTCGTAGATCAGCTTGGAGTCCTCGCCGTACTTGCCGGTTAGCACTTCCTGTAAAGGGATGAATGGATCAGTTAACCACATTAAATGGGAGAGTTAAGTGAAAAGAATATATATAATATACTTATAGAAGCTGGCCTTTGATATTTCTGTGCCTTATTTGAACATTTTTGTATAGAAAACACTTATAGAAGCTCTTTATAGATTTTGTATGCCCTATTTGCAATTTTTTAAGAGTATTTTCTTTGCATACTACATGACCTTCGCTGAATTGTCAAAAAGTACTGATTTCGCGTATTGAGTGGGATTTTTGGAGGCTGAATAATAATAATATTCAAGGCCATTGTCTCTTTATCAGTTGAGTTCAGCGTCAGGTGTTTTATAAATAATGTTTGAACAAAACTCTTATCAATATGGTATGAAAATACAATAATAAACATAACATAAAAAAACCTAGCCCCACACGGGGATACTATATTTGATAAATACTCAGATAGAGTAGGACTACTGCAAGCACAAAGGGCACACGTGCGCCACAGGTGGCCATCCCTGTTCTATACTGATTTCTTGATTACTCTGGTATAACAGTTTACCGAAATCCACTTAAAACTTGATCAAGATCTCTAAGATAAGGGTTCCAATTAGACAGTGAAGCCGTAGTGAGTATTTCTCCTCTAGACAATATCCCTAAGCTAAAGTGAAATGAGTACTGAATAGCTAAAAGATATCATTAAGAAAGATATCTTTAGTTTAATAGTACCCTCTGCAGCGAATACAGGTTTCAAGAAGGTAACGAAAGACTGTTCAAAAGTGGAACCATTGCTCTTAGTAAACCCATAAGCTACCTCACTTCCCCGATAGAAAAACCAGCTCTATAAGGATATCATTTAGGTTTCCTAAATCCCTTTCAGAACACAGTAAGCCCAGTTATAAACCCACCTTCAGCTCAAAAACGGGCGTGTCGATCGCCTCGCCGCCGTGGCGCTTAAAGACCTGAACGATCTTGTCCAGGACACCTTGGCGCAGCGTCATCTGCTGGGGCCCATAGTCCCGCGTGCCCTTCGGCGTCTTCAGTGTGAACTTCTGGTTTGTGGCCGGGGCGTCGCCGCCCAGCTTGGCCTTGAGGGCCAGCAGGTGTGCGACCTGCTCATCGATCTGCAACGAGGAAGAGGACACCGGTTAGAGTGAACTTTGAGGGGGAGCTCTGGGGGGGGATTGCTTAGATGCTAACCTGATGCAGTTGCTCTTGTTCTTGTTGTTGTTGTTCTGGTTGTTGTTTCTGATGTTGTTTTTGTTGTTCCAAGGAGCTGGCGCGCCCGCCGCCAGAGGGCGCCGTCTGGAACGTTGCACACTGAAACGCAGCACTACAGCGCCACTGGCGGCCAATTGAACGCAACATGTGTTTTGTTTCTTTTTCGATTTTCTTTTTTCTTAAATTTTTGTTTTCCTTTTTTAATTTCTTCTTATTTTTTAATTAGCAACAACTTTCTTTTGCAACTTTTCAAACCTAATTAAACAACAACAACAAAAATAAACCGATTAAAGTCTGAGCTTTTCGTTTCTTCTTCATAGTTGACTTATTTTACAACTAGTTCGATTTAGTGACGAAGTTAATGTACAAATTAATCTGTGTTAGTGACGAAATGAAGGTATGTGCCAAAACCAATGTGTATGCAGTGTGATTATGGGTGTGTGTGTGTGCAGCTAATAACAATACAATTATTGCGTTCCATTGACCGTCAGCGCTGATTATTTTTTTTCCTCGTTTCGAAACCAGTTTTTCGATTTGAATTACACTTTTGTTTTGTTAGCACTTGAACACTTGGAAACGGGGAAACGGAAAAAACAAGAAAGTGACGCGATTTAATGGAATCTTTTACCCCGCGGGTTCAAGGACATTCCCACATACGCACAAGCACACAGGCGCAGAAGGGGTTAACTGAACCGTTGCCGATAAAGATTCCTTCGCTGCACATTGCACGCCGCTAGAGGGCGCCGGCACCGGGGTAACAGCTGATCGTGGCGGCCATTATAACTGCACACTCACACAAACTTGACATTTAGCTGCGGGTTTTTCGCATTTCTTATTAGCTAAAAACATATGTTGCAGTTGAATGTTGTCTAGCAGGTTTAATAAAATTGCTATAACCACCATGTGCCTTTTTGTTCCACGTTCATGCCTCCTGCTTGACCAGTCGCTCTCTTTGTCTTATCTCGCTCTCTGTCAGTCAGTCAGTCGGTCATACACACTCAAACAAACACGCGCACATACTACCCAAAAACTGAATCTGTAGACGGCAGTGATGCCAGCTTTCCTAGCGCAAAAAATAATAATTTATACGGATGCATTTTAAATAAATAAAATGATGTGCTTCCGAAAAGTTTCGATTATTTTTAAAATCATTTAAAATCGGAATGTAATGCAAGAATTAAAAGATTAATTATTATTATAAAAACCTTGATCAATGTCTATAGCCCTTCGGAAGCTGACTAGATTACCGTTAGAGCTGTGACAGCACTGGTGAGCGGGAGCCATGCATTTTTCGAGTGGCAATGTAATGGGGGCGAGAGCGAGACACCAACAACAACAGAGTAACACGAATGTGAAAGTTTGCAGAGCGCGCGCTCTTTTTCCTTTTTTTTTTTTTCGTGGTTCTCTGTTTTTTGTTGCATTCAAACTAATTACAGCGAAATTCAATAAATGGTAAATGGAATTGGCATTGCCAACGCAGCATTCGAGTCTGATGATGAAATGCCAATGCTGCGATGTGTCATGGGCAATGATTTGGGGCTCGATTGGGGACTTCGGTGGTGATGATGATGAAAGCAGGGCAAGCAATTACAGCAACAATTGCACTTGTTCGTGTACACACACAATGCCTGGCGACACTCTGCGCAGGAGGGGGTGCAACTCCGTGTGGTGCGGGGTATGTTTGTGTGGTGCAGGAAATGGACATGGACATGGACCACTGACCTTCTCCTTAGACTCCTTCGCTGCCTTCAGTTGACGGACGAGATCGCCTTGCACTTTGATTTGCTCCAGGACTTGCTCGCGCGTATCACTCATATTCCGTAGTCGGGGCCGCGAAAAGCACAACAAACTGACGACAATTCTAGCAAGCGGCGGCAGATGGGCGCGCGGCTGATAAATTCGATTCGGTTTATGTGATATTTATGATTTTTGCAATTTAGCTGCGTTTTTCCCCAGCCTCAGCTGCTTTTTTTGCTGCCAAAAAAAACTACACGCGGTGTTCCGTGGAGTTGGCTAGGGATGTGCAAAATATATCAAAATATCCATATATCGATATTTTTCTAAGTAAATAAATATATGTATCGTTCTTTTATTATCAAATATTTTTAAATCCTTTCCTTAACTTATTCTGATATTTTTTGGGCAACCCTAGACCCCATTTCCAATAACACAGCATTTTCTATTTATCTATTTTGGAAAAATTAAACATCTTATTTATGTCATCGATATATCGGAAATAAGAATCGATGTGTGTCTAATTCTGTTATATTTTAAAAAGAAAAGGATTCAGTATAACCGCGACCTGAACGAGGTAGATTATATACAGGCAGTTAAATAAATTAATAACATAAACTGTTATAAAAAGGTTAAAGAAACATAAAACTGGTTTGGGCAAAATGTGGCACGTTCATGCGCGCTCGAGGATAAGCCACCGATGACACTATCGATAACATCAACAGAAAATCACATAGAAGATGCTTGCAATATCGATGTAAAGGTGTCGAACCTAACTAATTATCGAAATCATTACCGCGGACTCGATTTTCAATTTAAATTGAAATTTGAAAATTTGTAACTACTTAGCACGCCATGAAGTTTACTTCGTTCACCCCATCCGACTCAGATATATTTTCACAATGTTCGATCGAGCAGACAGCACCGGAACACAAACTCGCGCAATGAATAAGTCCCAGAAGGCGTCTACGAAGGTGAAGCGGGGCAAGCAGCGACACACCACGCACACACCTGGAACGCACCATACAACGCGTCATGCACACGGCAAGACGAGGCAGGATTTGGTGGAGGCGGAAATGGAGAAATCTCGCAAGGCCGTGGAGCAAAAACTGATCAGTCTCTCGGAGTCCAATCAGGCCACAGCGCCGACTCGTCCTGGCAAGCGTGGCTCGAAAGGGACTGCAGTAGGAGCAGGGTCGGTGGCAGGCACCGCCGGAGGAGGAGGAGGAGGCGGCGGTGTTCGGCGCAAGCACTCCAAGAGGCAGGAGGTGACCAAACCGCAGCTAATAGTGGATGAGCCGCCACATGAGAAACCAGACAAGGTCGAAAGCCGCATACGAGGCGGATACAATGGTAAGTGACCGATTTGACAGGTCCCCCAGGATTAGGACCCATAATATTAATTAAACAGGTATTGGGTAGGGTTAAGGATAACACGAATCTCTATATTATTTGATTTAAAAGCATTTAAAGGACTAGAAACAAAATGAAACTCTTTTCGGCTCCCATTTCCTCACAGTTTTTCTGGAGTCACCCCGCCGGAACGGGCTCACTCCCCGCGACTACGCAGCCGAGGCCGAGTTGGCTGCCCTGTTGGCGGCACAGCGCAGTGGAGCCATCGGATCGAACTCCAAGTTGGGCGGCCGGGTGCAGGAGAAGGCTGGCGACGCCGACACAGCTGGAGTAGAGCAGACGATTCCGGCGAACATATACGGGCCCCTGGGTGGCCAGCCCCGCTACAAGTGCGGCGAGTGCGGGGCCAGGTTCCACGTCCGCTCACTGCTGGGCGCCCACCGTCGCACTCACGACGATGACTTCAAGGTGCGCTTCTGCGGACGATGTCGCAGGGACAGCAACACCACACTGACCGCCAGCAATCAGTGCAAGTTCTGTGACCGCAAGTTCGACCTGGTTCGCACGCTGCACATCCACCAGCTGACCCACTGCAAGAAGATACCTCCGCAGCTGCGCCGTAAGCTGGCCTACACGGAGCTGGCCCACGAGAAGAAGGCGCCGCTGCCCAGCTTCCAGCGAAACGCACATGGCCACCATAGCCATCACAGCCACCGCTCGCACCGTCATCACAACAAGGAGGAGAGGGAACGGGAGCGGGAGTTAAATTCCTTGATCACTACTCACGGCATGAAGCATCCGCTGCTGGAGCAGTCGGAGGAGCTGACCAAAACCATCCTCCGGTCGTCAGCGCAGCAGGAGCGCTGGCGCTAGTCCCAGCCAGTGTCCAGACCAACGTTTGCTTCCCAGGACCAATGAAACACCGTACAGGAACCAGAAAACGAAAGAGAAAACGAAATATGAACAAGAACAGGACACGAAAACACACCCTATGTAATAAAACCATTTAGGCGTTGAACAGTCACATACAAATTAAATATAAATTGAAAGTCCCCACAAACATAACCTTTTAATTGATTTCCAATTCACCACGTCTGTGGTGGCAACCGTGCATAATTCCAATTTTCTCCTCTCCCTGGATTATTTGGATGCCTTACTTTTTAGTGGTTGTATGTATGTATGTATGTATATATTTGGGGAAATGCTCCGTTATATTCGTTCCCTTTTCTCTTACCGTTTTCAACTGCCGAATAATGAACGCATTTTTATAATAATTTGCATAAGTTGCAATAGAAAATATGGAATAAGACTTACAAAAGCTGTTTGTATGTAAATAAATATCGTTTCAGATAGCGTAAAAGTATGTTTCTGATCTTTAAGACTCCGGACTAAGTAATGTTTTTGCAATGGGGCAAACAAAATGAGTTCCCTCTCTCTCTCAGAGAGCGATAACAGCTGTTGCTCAGCCCAGGCGTAAGCGCGGATTTTAAAATGACAGCCCACGCACACCTGCTCACACTGACCCACACAGCCGTGAAGCTTTTGGCGGTCAGTCTCAAGCTCTCTGCCTCTCCAATATGCACTGTGGGCTCAGTCACCACATTTGTTGGCTTAAAACGAAAAACAGCATATTAAATGGGTTAGGGTTAACTCCAAAAGCCAGTTAATTTTTTCTCACTTTTTTTTCTTGTTACATTTTTACCAAAAACCTTGCGATTTCATTTCGAGGAGCTGTAGTTTTTAGAATATATATTTTTATTTTTAATCATAGGAATATATTATTTTGTCATCAGTAGGATCCCTACTTAACGGCTGTTTTTATAGCAATTATATTTTCTGACACACTAACGAAAAATCAAAAATGTTTGTTGTTTTGCCTACGAAAATGTCCGGTGGGCCCCACAGTGCGCTCTCTCCGCCCCAAGCCTATCTCTTTGTCGCTCTTTCGCTGGGTGTCGTGTGCAGCTCACGCAGGGAATACAGTTAGTTAGCATCGAAAGAGCGGAACGAAGGCGAAGTGGAGCCGCGCGAGTGAAGCCACCGCATCAGTCGATCGCGGCAGGTGCTCATAGGCGGCAGCTGGGGCTGAAGGAATCAAACGGAACATTGCCGAAAGAGAAATAGAGCCACTTCTTCTTCTATACCACTTCTTTGCCGCTGTCACTCTCTATTGTTGTTGATATTACTGTTACCGTGTGTTTTTTTTCGTGTTTCGGCTTGTTTTGTTTCTGTGTTTTGTGGCCAAGGCTCCAACTTGTGCCGACCGTGCTCCACTAATTTGAATTTGGTATAAATAATATTCGATTCGCCACCACAATCACGTAAAATGAGGTAAGAATGGTCGATGATAGCCCATTTATTGCATATCATCCAGAGGCGGACCCGCAAAATAATTCCTATAAGGGGATTTAGATCAAGTTAATTATGCATCCAGGCACCCAGGGGCTTCAATATTTTTATTTACGTGGGCCAAGGGGGGCTTTGCGATCCAACAAATGGGAGATAAAAATATAATTACCCATTAAAATATTAGTATGGGGTTTCCAATATTGTCCGATATGAATCAGAATATATTTTAGTAAGAAAAATATATCCTAAAAATACAATAAAAACATTTTTCAGCTCCGATCTCATATATAGCATTAAAAAAGTTTCAGACTGAGGCACAAATATTTGCAAGGACTTTCTTTCAATCAACTAACTAGACATACATGTGTATTATATATTTAATATAATAAGTTAATCTCAGAGGAATTTGGGATCATAGAAAGTCAGTTACCTAACCATACCTTTTGTGGGGATCCACTGGCAGTGATATAACCATTTATGGCACGTACAATATATCGATGAGTGGAGAGTGGAACGAAACGCTTCTAATGATAGTTACGCCGGTGGTGGAGCCTAACGTTGCAATTAAGTTTCCCCTCGAAACACAAAACAACTGTGTAAATATCGAGCGAAACCAAATGTATATTTAGTCACATGAAACCTGAAACCTTTGACAATAGTTCAACTTGGCTTTAATGTCTTGTACATCAGAGTGTGTTAACTATAAAATTATGTTTTGCAGTCATATATTTATCTCGATTTGCGTCATTATAGTCTATACAAAAAACATGAAAAAATCAAGGGGAATACATCATATTTACACTGTCACTAGAATTCCCCCTGTAAAACAATTAACGTAAAATTTTACTCGGGGTGTTAGCTATTTTGTTGCCCTTTTACTTTTCGCAAGCCTAGGGCTAAGCACTTGTTCTGAAACTCTGATCGTGGCAGATAAGATAAATGAATATATATACAACAATTAGCGGCTTAATTGAAAGCTCTCTGTTGAAGATACCATCAACTAACTTATAGTAGGTGCTCTGGTTATTAGTCTTTAATAGACATTATTTTTAGCAATCTATAGAGGAGATATCTTTGCCACTGTTGACACTAATCTCAGGACACGAAATGCGTCATTCGCACTCCCGAATACGCATTAGGAACTCTAAATGCGTCCATTCTTATTAGCCTGGCAGTTTAGCCTGCAGTTTATCAAATTTGATGAAAGTCGAAAGCAATTAGCTTAATTGCTCCGCTTTACGACGCCCCATAAGATATTGTTCATGACTGAGATACGGCCTGCCCCATAGGAATGAAGTTTATGGCCTCAGAAGAACGCCAAGAGAATTCTTTCAGAGCGTTCATTCAGCTCGGATCATTGACAGGCTCTGTTTTATGGATATACCCATATAACCCCGATAAGATTGGGATAACACTTGTCCAAGAATTCGGGGGCCTTCCATAAAAAATACGCCTCGGAGAGCGTTGCCATTGAATCCAACAATTAGGGGGAATGATTTGCCAGGTCATTTCGCTGGACGCTAATAGCAAACGTGCTAAAAACTGGTTTCACATTGAACAAAAAAAAATATAAATAAATAACAATACAAAAATCCCCAGCGATTCCCGCGTTCATTTGCATAATTCATTGAGAATGCAACACCGCAGTAATCATTGGATGAACAATTATCCATAATAACACTGCGTTCGGTTGGCCAAAAGCCTATCGCGGCCAACACTATGCACGTACACCTTTTTTATTTACACCTGTCAATTGGACAAAGATGACTTTCGTTCCTCGCGGCCAAGCCACAGACTTATCTTCGCGCTCCGTGGCACACACGATTCCACTTCGATGACACAGCACATATACCACCAGAGACTGATAAATGAAAATGTTTCTGTTTCTGATTTCTGTTTCTATCTTCGTTGTTTTTTTTTTTTTGGTTCTACCTGTTGTGATTGCTTTTAAGTGCAGGAGCAACAGAACTGATTACCTGATCTATCGGTAGATTCTGTAATTAAACGATGTTCTTTTTTTCTGGCGGAGACAACACCGTGTCATTGTATCTTGTCTAAGGAGCAGGGCAAAGTAATAGGCACTGTTAGAGTGAGGATATTTATAGTATACCAATCTATATAGAGATCAACAACCATAGATTCGGATCTAGGGATCTCTCAATATTCCGAATTAATTAATTCTGTAATTAAGGTAGGTTTTAACTTTACTTTTTAGTGGCGATTCTTCTGTGCTATGGTATCTTATTAATGGATCTGGTTGTCCTAGTTAACATTGTTTGTATAAGGCCATTTAATATGGATCTAGAAGACATGATATTTATAATAATATTAATATAACAATATTAATATAATTAAAGTCAAGAATATCTAAATCAAAGATGTGCAAAAGATTCTGATATACATATATGTATATTCATCTGGTCAAAGAAAAAGGCATACCAAAGGTCTTAAGAATAGAATTCTCATCTGGACTTAGGTTATACCCTGTAATTTATATTTATCTAATTTATCAAGTGATCCTTTAAGGATATATAATCTGCTACAGGTTTCCGCAATGCCGTTAAAGTATCAAACCCCGGTCCCCATGAGGCCTCTGCAAACAGTTGCTGGGTGATCACTTGATAAAGATCGCTACCTTATCAAGTATCGCCCATAAAGATCGCATCTTTATCAAGTATTCCCCATTGTTATTATTTTCTGGCACCACAGCATCGGGTCTTTCAAGTTTCTTGATCAGTGACAACATTGACATGCTAAAATTGCTAATTTTAAAAAACAGATCGAATTTGTTAGAAAGAGATAGAAATGAGTAAAGATATAGTTTACATATTTCCAATATTGTATAAAAAATAGGTATGACTAAGAAAATAGCTATTTAATGCTAAGAAAGGCTACTCTTAGTTACAGAATTACCAATTTGGTGTGCGTACTTCGAGATAGGCTTGCCTTCAAGAGGTTCACAGGTCTCTCCATAAACTTTTATTGTTGCTCGGCTTTAGCAGGGTCTCTCCAAATCGTACCCTTAATTGCTCAAGAAATCGACATTGATAATGCCGGATAAAGCGGCTTAATACCTAGCCGATGTGGCCGCTCCTGCCTCTTATCGCAGGACCAATCATCCTTTATGACACCTGTATTTGACGGCACTCGATTAATTGGAGGCGTGCTACCGATTGCTACCGAAAGTGCAACATTGTAAACTCATTAATTGACCAAACCATTCATGGTATCGTAAGACTGCCCCAGACTCCTATCGTATAACTCGAGTGGGACATTGTAAACTCATTAATTAAAAAAACCATTCATGGTATCATAAGGGACTGCCCCAGACCCTTATCGTGGAACTCGAGAGCGATATGCAGATCAGGTCAGATACGACGGTATCGAATGACTTGGCAGAAAGTGGCCCTCGAGGATTACAATCGACAGACGGTATAAGTCGACAATAATCGATCGGATCAAATCGAATTGATATATTCGGGCCTACGTATCGCTAGGTCGTGCATGACGGGCAATAAATCCAAGTGCTTAAGAATTTCCCCCACGAGAAATCTACGTTACTAATTCTAGAAAATTGCCTGTTAACAGCGATCAAGTTTTATGATCTTTCGTTGGCATTTTTATGGCTTAGTGCGTGTGGAGATGGTGGTATCGGAGGAGGGCAATCGGGCACTCCGGCTGATAAGATTCCGGAGAGCGGACCCACGAGCACCCTCCCGGACGAGCACATGTCCGGACTTATCCGGTATGTAGACTTGACATGGGACACTTATCCGGTATGTAGACTTGTCATGGGACACTCCAAAGTCACCACAGCCACAGATGGGTTTTTCTCGGCAGGCCTACGGAATGACTTGGATTTCGGAGATATACTAGTGTAGTATAGATAGATCGGGGAGCATGATTCGGCTAATTTAATTTAACTGGACTGTAAAATCCATCGATTATGGACACACCCACCTGCCCTAATCAAATATTCTTATAATAGAGTCTTAAGTTGAATGTAATCTGCTTAGGCAATCATTTCCCTCTTATAAAAGACAAGGACGGGAAGTCCGGCACTATGAAGTACAATAACAAAACCTACACAAGCACCGTTCTCAGCCTTAGCTTTCCTTTTGCTTTAGGGTCCATTTGGTCGTGCTCCGAGTCTGGAGTGCGGTGCCCGACCCTGTCATTTAGTATGCTTGGAATTTATCATTCCTTTTGATAAATTTACGCAAAATTGTTCTGTTTGTCATTGAAAATGTGAAATTATGGGGCTAACACTTTTACTGAGTTCCCTTCTCACGTACATAGTACCCTCTGCTCTGATTGTGATCAAAAATCTGTGATCCCTTGGGGATCTTGCAGATAGTAGGGTATTACGTGCTTCGGACTGCCGTGCCAAGTAATGACTCGGCGAAACGCCTGAGACCCGATAGCGGCGCCCGAATCAAAGCTAATCGTCAGTGACGCCTCCGGAGCCCCACTCGACCAGGTCCTCAAGCTCTTCAGTGTCGAGGGGCTGATGTCGATCGCAGATCGCAGATCGGGGATCGATAGTTAACTGATCGCACCCGCTTACGTCTCGCTCTGTATTTTTGCAGGTTGGTGTGTAGCAAGAAGCTATTTCTATGGCTGCTGCTCGCAGCCGTGATGGTGACGGCTCTGACCCTTGGCCTGGTCTTCGGACTCCGGAATCGCGACACCCGGCTCATCAGCGGGGCCGTTGTGTCCAATGGCATCGGATGCGCCGACATCGGCGGGGATGTGCTGAACGATGGTGGCTCCGCGGTGGACGCCTCCATTGCCACAATGCTTTGCGAGGGAATCCTACTGCCGCATTCCACGGGCATTGGCGGTGGCTTTGTGGCCACCATTTATACGCGGAGCAGCCGAAAGGTAGAGACACTGATTGCCAGGGAATCGGCTCCAGCGGCGGCGCACAAGGACATGTTCGTGGGACAGACGTCGATCACGGGCGCCCGTGCGGGAGCAGTGCCTGGCGAGATCTTGGGATTCTGGGAGATGCATCGTCGCTACGGTATCCTGCCCTGGAAGCGCCTCTTCCAGCCAGCAATCAAGTTGGCCCGCGAGGGTCACGTCGTTTCCCGCTACCTGGCCTCTGCCATTCGGTCCAAACTAACCGAGATCCAGGCGAATCCCGGCCTAAGCTCCGTTTTCCTCAATGAGAACCAGGAGCCCTGGAATGAGGGAGACTTCATGAAGCGCACCGTTCTGGCCGATACGCTGGAGAGGATCTCCGAGAACGGGGCCAAGGAGATCTACGATGGCGGCGAAACCGGGCGCAGGTTCATCGAGGACATCCAGGACCTGGGCGGTATTATTACCGAGCAGGATCTGCGCGATTACAAAGTGCACTGGGAGAGCGACGGCCACATTGCGGCCAATGTCAGTGGCACCTACACGCTCTACTCCACACCGATGCCCAGCAGCGGACCCCTGCTGGCCTTCATCCTCAACATAATGGGCGGCATGTATACGCCCGACGAGGACATCTACTGGCAGAGGGCCGTGGAGGCCTTCAAGCACGCCTACGGCCAGCGAACGAATCTGGGCGACATGTACTCCGATCCGGACAATGCCCAGTCCATCAACGCCACGCTGGAGGAGATGCTAAATCCGGAATTCGTGAGCAGCATACAGAAGCTCATCCAAGATGATAGCACCTCGCAGGACTACCTCTACTACGGCGCCAACTTCACCGTCGAGCAGGATCACGGCACCGCTCACATGAACGTCCTGGCCCCCAACGGGGATGCGGTGGCCATCACTAGCACCGTTAATAACTAGTAAGTAACTAGTAATATCAGGCATATAAGATCTTTGATCATCATTTTATATGAAAATATATTAACTATCCTCCAGTTTCGGCTGCAAGGTGGCCTCCTTGCAGACGGGCATCATCCTGAACGACGAGATGGACGACTTCTCCACGCCGGGCGTAATCAATAGCTTTGGCGTGCCCGCCTCTCCGGCGAACTACATCTATCCCGGAAAGCGGCCAATGTCCTCGATGAGTCCGGCCATCGTTGTGGACGATGAGGGCAATGTGCGGCTGCTCGTGGGAGCAGCAGGTGGCACTCGCATCACTACCAGTGTGGCAGCCGTAAGTAGTGACTCTCCCTCCGTCCCATAGAACCGGCATTAAACTCCTCCTTGTTCCACTTCCTGCCACATAGGTGATCATGAAGTACCTGCTCCGCGGCGAGTCTCTGAGCACGGCGGTGAATGGCGGCCGGCTGCACCATCAGCTGGCCCCCATGCGGGTGAGCTACGAGCACGAGGTTGACAGCAGTATCTCCGCCTACCTGGCAAAGGTGGGTCATGTGATGTACGAGGAGGCCCCAGGCTCCAGCTTTGCCGCTGTGACGGCCATCGGTGCTCTGGGGGAGCCGGAGCCGTTCTACGATCGCCGTCGCATCGGTAGCTCGCTGACCATCGCCAAAACCAACAAGATGCAGCACTAGTCCACAGGTTTCGAATACCGAATTAAGGATCATGGATAACGAAGGACAGATCCAATGCCTCCATGCTGTGCTCGTGATTTTATTTATTAAACCTAGCTTTAAGCGTCTGTATATGGCGCAGCTCAGTTCAAGCCCTGTATATAATTGTTAACCTGTATTTCGAATAGGGAGAGTGTCTTCGAAATTAATATTTTTATGTAAATAACAGGCTGTGAAGTCTAAATAGCCAAATAAAGGAATTTTTATATTTTACACTATAATGGCAGGATTTTAATCAAAACAAGACATCGCATTTTTTAATGCGGACTCTATAGCAAACGTGAAGTAAAGTGAATTTAAAGTGAAATTAAGCTTTATGATTTTTGAAATAATAATTCAAATTTCGCAACGGCCTGTTATCGCCGCATTTTATCGCCTATCGCTGTAGAGCCACCAACTGCCGAATTGTCACTAATTTAAGCCAGTGTAAACCGATCAACACTATCGATACTGCCATAGAGAAATTTGACATTTTTCGTAATCACATATGGTTCTTGCTGTAAATAATTTATTTCTTGGTAAGTCAACAAAATTGTTATGAAAATATTTTCATTTTGAACGCACGCGAAACAATCGATAGCAACTGAGCGCCCAGTGCCAAACCACCGATAGACTGGTATATAAATGGTATATCTTGCAGCTGCATTGCTATTAATGTTATATATTTTCAGACCGGACGGTATTTTGGATCGTAGTCGACGTGGTCACACTGAGCTGAACATTTCTCCGTTTTTGTTTACGTTTGCACCGCGAAAAGTCGTGCCACCTGCACTCGCAATTGTTCTGTGGCAGCGGCGCGGGCAAGTGCTCTCCCCACCCGTTCGGTTCACAAATATAAATATTGACAAACAGTATTCGGCCGCCCGTCAGCAGCAACGGCACTTGTCATTATCGGTGGGCGCTTTGATCACCTGGCCCTCCGTCCCGCTCGCACCCGCACCACCTATTGAGCCGGAGCAGCGCAGCGGCAGAGCAGCAGCGGCATTTGTTCCGAATATTCTTGAGCGCTGCCTCTTTTGTTCTTGCTCTCGTTTGGTCTCTTCTTCTTTTTGGCCGCTAGACACGTCAACAGAATCGGTTAGCCGCAGCGGCTAAGACGAGAGGGAGAGAGGCCTACAGCGGTGCACACGACGCGGCGAGGAAAGAGAACCCAGAGAGGGACAGAGAGATCGAGCAAGCGAGATGCGCGTGAGCAACATCCGCAGCGGGCGGATCTGCCGGATGGCCCTGTGCCTGCTGGTCCTGCTACCGCTGCTTTACCTGCTGGCCAACTGGAGTGACCACCACAAGCGCGTCCAGGAGGCGTACCACTCGCGCTTCGGTGGCCCCAAATTCGCCCACCGGCGGCTGGAGGGGCGCCCGCGGGAGCTGCCCAAGCTGGTTGAAGGTGAGTAGAGCACCCAGGACCTACGGATCAGTCAAAACCGGCCTTTAAACCAAACAAAAGTGCGAGTCTGAGATGCCATATTCCACTTTCCCGTCTCTAAAAACTGTAGTTTTCATAATAAGGATTAAGCAGAGTCTTAAAGATCTTATAAGCAGAGGAAAGTTATATTAGGTTCATTTAGGCTTAAAACCTCAATGTCAATATATGTATGTACATACCTACATAGAGTTAGTCAATAACAAATTCGATTAATGTAACTCTTTAACCGGTTCTTCAGGCGGCGCTTGGCTGTAATATATTATTCCCAAGAATACAGCTCATTTAAATTCAGATAAGGAAGGGTATGGACGGGGGTTTCAACATTTTAGATGGCTAATATACAGACAGATATACTTTCCGAAAACGCTATCTGAATGCGTGGCTAGCATAATATTTAAACAATTGCTGCAGGCTGGCATTTGCATTCACATTTCTCATATTTGCATTCAATATTCACATTTGCAGGCCTTGGCAACTTTGAGCCCAAAGACCTCCAGCCACGTAGCGGCCCCGGGGAGAATGGAGAGGCCCACATCCTGTCGCCGGAGAAGAAGCATGTGGCCGACGCCTCCGAGATGGAGTACGGTATGAACATTGCCTGCTCCGATGAGATCTCCATGCACCGCTCGGTGCGGGACACGCGGCTGGAAGAGTGCCGCCACTGGGACTATCCCTTCGATCTGCCACGCACCAGCGTCATCATTGTCTTCCACAACGAGGGCTTCTCGGTGCTCATGCGCACCGTCCACTCGGTGATCGATCGCTCGCCATCGCACATGCTGCACGAGATCATCCTCGTGGACGACTTCTCCGACAAGGAGAACCTGCGCTCCAAGCTGGACGAGTATGTGCTGCAGTTCAAGGGCCTGGTCAAGGTCATCAGGAACAAGGAGCGAGAAGGCCTCATTCGTACGCGATCCAGGGGTGCCATGGAGGCAACAGGTGCGTATTTATTACAGCAAGCATTTCAGTTAGTAATACCATATCAAATCATTTTATCATGGCCTCGCCGAACGTGTCTAAACGAGCATTTATTTGCTGCATCCAAAGATGTTTTCATCAGCAGCCACATCACTTCAGTTGATGTGAATTCCAAATGAAAAAATCCCACGTTTTGTGAACTCTTTGAGTCACCCACAAGTTTAATATGATAAATAACCTAACCGTGATAGTCTATAATTCCCATTTCATCGACCTTGATTCAACACAATTCAAATGACATTGTCTTTCTCGCAGGTGAGGTGATTGTGTTCTTGGACGCTCACTGCGAAGTGAACATCAACTGGCTGCCGCCGATGCTGGCGCCCATTTACCGGGATCGCACTGTTATGACCGTACCTATCATCGATGGCATCGATCACAAGAACTTCGAGTACAGGCCGGTGTACGGGACGGACAACCATTTCCGCGGCATCTTTGAGTGGGGTATGCTGTACAAGGAGAACGAGGTGCCGCGCCGGGAGCAACGCCGCAGGCCACACAACTCGGAGCCCTATCGCAGTCCCACGCACGCCGGCGGCCTGTTTGCCATCAACAGGGAGTACTTCTTGGAGCTGGGCGCCTACGATCCGGGCCTGCTGGTCTGGGGCGGCGAGAACTTCGAGCTGAGCTTCAAGATCTGGCAGTGCGGCGGCAGCATCGAGTGGGTGCCATGCTCGCGTGTGGGCCACGTCTACCGCGGCTTCATGCCCTACAATTTCGGCAAGCTGGCCAGCAAGAAGAAGGGTCCGCTGATCACGATCAACTACAAGCGCGTCATCGAGACATGGTTCGATGACACGCACAAGGAGTACTTCTATACGCGCGAGCCGCTGGCCCGCTACCTGGACATGGGCGACATCAGCGAGCAGCTGGCGCTGAAGAAGCGGCTGAACTGCAAGAGTTTCCAGTGGTTCATGGAACACATCGCCTACGACGTATATGACAAGTTCCCGGGTCTGCCGGCCAATCTGCACTGGGGCGAGCTGCGCTCGGTGGCCTCCGACGGATGTCTGGACTCCATGGGAAAGCAGCCGCCGGCCATCATGGGTCTTACCTACTGCCACGGCGGTGGAAATAACCAATTGGTCAGGCTCAACGCCGCTGGACAATTGGGTGTTGGCGAGCGCTGCGTCGAGGCCGATCGGCAGGGCATCAAGCTAGCCGTCTGCCGGCTCGGCACTGTGGACGGTCCCTGGCAGTACAACGAGCACACAAAGCACCTGATGCACCGCGTCCACAAGAAGTGCATGGCCCTGCACCCGGCTACCCAGCAACTGGCCCTGGGCCACTGCGATGTCAACGATAGCTACCAGCAGTGGTGGTTCAAGGAGATACGCCCGCGCTGGTAAGTTTAGTCGAGGATCAGCAGGACCAGCGGGATCACAAGCAGAAGGAGAAGGAGAAGGAGGAGCAGGAGCAGCAGGAGGAGCAGGAGGATCAAAGGATGGAACACAAGGGTTTCAGCCGGGGCAAGGGGCGATATTTTAGACAAAAGCAATTTAGTGAAAATGAGAAAAAGAATTGTTGTTGGATTTGTAACGCAAACAAGTTTATAGACTCACAAAACAAAAACACAAGAAACCGTACAGATATATACATACATGTAAGCATTTTTTGTAACGCACTGTACACAGGCACTGCGGCGGACACATGGAAATCTCTTAGTTATAGTTAGGGTCCGAGCCACAGGGCATTAAATGTCACGGTAAACAAATCGTCGATGATAATATTAAAGCTTAGGAGCTCCGATTTTGTACAACAAATTCGTAACTACGGGTCTTCGTCTAGATTGTAAATCTCAAAATCATTAACTATTCAAACGCAAACACATTCCACGCGACCGGAAATATAACAAATTAAACAAATTGAATCTATTAGTAACTCGAAGAGTAGTGCCTCCCTCCAGGCGCCTAGGATAAGACACAATCACATCACATTTCCAGATATAGCAACTTTCAATCGATAAATCTCATAGAAAACCTAGTGTTCAGTTAATTGTTTTAAATTTTAAATGAGGGAACCGGATCCTTTCTCAAAGGATTTCCATGCCGCCCGCCCGCCTTGTTATGTCCGTGCGAATGAGTGAGACAGTGCGAGAGATGTCGGGTGAGCGCGAATGAGAGGGAGAGGGAGACAGTCGGTCGTCTGCGAATCGAGTGCAATAGATGATATGATATATGGTAATATTTAGGACGTGTCGGCGGCCGCAGATGATTGTTTTGCTTTATGATTGCCAACTTAAATCGATGTACTAACCCTAGTCTGTATTCCTGCAACTGCGAACTAACCTTAGCTAAGTTTCGATGCTGCCACATTCCAATACGACTCCAGTTTCCAATTAAACCCAATCCCATCCGATCCGGGCGGGTCTCTGAAGCGGAGCGGAGCTCTCCGGGCCCCGCGTTGGATCCGTATTCAAGTTTTAACGTTTTTACCGTCTCACTTTCCGTAACGCTCTCTGTACCAGGTAATCGTAGTCGTTATTGCCGACCACTAATGATAGTCGCTAGTGCGCTGCGGGAGTTGGATTTTTGACAACAATATTTTACAACATTCAAGTGTAACTCTAGAGTTATGGATAAGTCTGAATAATAGCATAGAAATAAACACGTTTTCTAAACACTTTATCTTGTAAATCCGTGCTCTTGATTATTTCCCCCTTGTGGCTGTGGTTTAGTATGGAAACTACTTCATAATGGTTAATCTTGGATGGTCAAAAGACCACGAATAATCTGGAATATATATGGAATATGTTGTATTAAATCATGGGTGCCCAGGTCTTACATTGACATGTTATAATGGCATTTGAGTGAGTATAAATAGTCCAAAGGAAATAGCCATGTACTTACAAATAGCTATTCAACTCTAAAAGTGGTTAGATCTAGCCACAAAATTACAATTAGACCGCACTGGTGTGCTGTGCATACTGTGCACTTTATATAATATAACATACAACATTGCCATGAGTAAAAATGTAGCTATTTAACTCTAAATGTGGATCGATCTAGCCACAAAATTACAATTAGACCGCACTGGTGTGCTGTGCATACTGTGCATGTGACGACTCCCCAGTCAGGACTGTGTGCACCACTGTTTTATAACTGTGATGACTACTAATTTTCTGAAATACATATGGAATGGTACTCCTTTTTTAAATATATTTGTGTAGTAAGAAATAGAACGAATAAAATATCTAACATTTTGTATAATATAAAGTACAACATTGCCATGAGTAAAAATGTAGCTATTTAACTATAAAAGTGGTTAGATCTAGCCACAAAATTACAATTAGACCGCACTGGTGTGCTGTGCATACTGTGCATTTTATATAATATAACATAAAACATTGCCATGACTAAATATGTTCCTATTTAACTCTAAAAGTGGCTTGATCTAGCCACAGAACTACAAAGTGACCGCACTGGTGTGCTGTGCATTTTATATAATATAACATAAATCATTGCTATGACTAAAAATGTAGCTATTTAACTCTAAAAGTGGTTAATCTAGCCACAGAACTACAAAGTGACCGCACTGGTGTGCTATGCATACTGTGCCTTTTATATAAAATAACATAAAACATTGCCAAGACTAAAAATGTAGCTATTTAACTCTAAAAGTGGCTAGATCTTGCCACAAAATTATTATTAGACTGCACTGGTGTGCTGTGCATACTGTGTATTTTATATAATATAACATAAAACACTGCCATGACTAAAAATGTAGCTATTTAACTCTAAAAGTGGTTAGATCTAGCCACAGAACTACAAAGTGACCGCACTGGTGTGCTGTGCATACTGTGAGTGTGACGACAGAGGTCGGTGCGAGGACCATTTGCATTTTAGAAAACTTTCCGGCCAACGAGATGTTATAGTAGCTGAGCCCAAGCTAGAATAGCGTAGTGAACTTGAAGTGTTTCTTAATTTAGGCAAATGATTCAGAAGTTATTGTTTAATCGAATCAGCAATATCTACGATTGCCGCACCGATGGGGAAACCTGTTGAGGGCTCGATGCTTCAATGGCCCAGTTCCTAGGAAGTTCGCTGGCGATAAGATTCCGGGAAGCTCTCTTCCCAATTGGACGCCGCCAATAGGTGTCACGTCCATCACTCCTGGTGGCGTTAATCAACCCCGATCTCCGCAGAGAGGAGACGAGTAGAAGAGCCCACAGCTGGTTGTTTACGCCGGGGTAGGCCGGAATTCTGGCAACTGGGAGCCGTGTTATCGTCTAACACAGCCGCCGGGCTGCGAGGGGCGCGGGATGATTAGATCCGAGCGCAATAAACACCAAAATTGTTCAATTTAATTGAGTGAAGTGGCAAGAGCTCTTATCAGTGTTATTATTGTTACCCTAACTGGCAGTACCCGGCCTTTCGAGAGGTAACTGCGCGGCAGGTGAGCGAAGCCCAGCGCCTTTGAGGGCACCTGGCTGGGCAGGGTGTTACCCCCATCGGTGGGGCTCTCTTTCCTGTCCCGGGATTAGACATTGTCACCTGCCGCCACTCGAAATTGGCACTGGGGCCAGATAAGAACCCGTCGCTCTGTGATTCAAGGCGAGGCGCCGACTTCCCCCTGTCAGTATAAAATAGGTTGGAGCCAAACCTTGGCCATCATTCCGTGACTTCCAGGCAGCCGTGATTGCCGATATATATATACTTCCAGCGTCCTACCACCTTCCACACCAAGTAACCTGCTCGAGATGTCCAAGTTCAGCCTGATCCTGCTGGCCGCCGCCCTCCTCGGCTGCCTTGTGGCCGAAGGAGCTGCCGGAACCCTGTCCGCTCGCCACCAGATTAAGGTGGTGAAGGACATCCGCTCGTTTGCCGCCCAGCATCCGGGAGTGCAGCTCCGCCGCCTGGAGAAGCAGACCCGCGCCGGCAGCGAGAGGGTTCACTACACCTTGGGAGCCCGTATTCCAGGTGAGTCCGCCGGAGAGTAGACTTCGCTAGGTGCCGTCCACTGACCCTCCGACTCTTGCATACTTTCAGGCGACTATCTGGTGGCCCAGGGAGCCGACACCTTCGAGTATTCGCGCTCGCAGGACGTGAGCATGCAGCTCACCTATCCGGAAGAGGGCACTGGAGCCATAGTCTCCTATGTGAATATCGTCTGCACCCAGGACAACGGCGATGGCGATGCCTACGTGGTCGCCGGCGGCATTGGCCAGCGCTACATCTCCATTGTGCTGGAGGCCAGCAATACCCGCAACTTCTCCTACCAGGCTCAGGTCTACGGCCAGGAGGGCTAGTCCTTCTAGGCCTGGCTATCTATACAAAATATCAAATATATACGAACATCTGTGACTCTAATTAAGCAAAGGACCTGGTCTTATTATTATTAACTAATTAGGGTGGAGACTGTAGGCAGTCTCCGGTCACGGGGTGCCCCAGCCTGGGATAATGGTGCATCATATATCATCTCCTCGGGCTAATCACGGTTAACTTCAAATTGTTTTCGTCGCTCACGCGCCTTCCACTCGAAACCGATGACATAAAAGTTGGAGCCATAAATCTGGGATAGCCACTCACCTGCATCTGATTTGGATTCCGATTCCGATCGGGAGCGCCTTGGAGGTGTGATACCCGTGTCGGAACCGGAGCCAGTGCCATATTTTATTTCGATTTTCTGACGCACTGGGCTTGGTCTTCTAAAAATACAACCTCACCCGACATTGCTGAATTTCTAGCGCTATCTAGTCGGATCTCCAAAGGAATTCCCCCCTGAATCACAGCGCCTGGGGGTCGAAGCTGCAAGGGAATAACCGCTGGCAGTTACTCAATAGATCGACTGACGTAGATCGAGTCAAGACGCCCCTGGCCCTGGCCCTGGCCCTGGCTCTGGCCACGATGTTATGTTGCCTCTACGGGCAATTGGCTTTGTAGATAGGGCTCTATTTGCCTATTAGATTGATTGCCATTGTGCGCCAATATGCATATCAAGGCTAAGATTGCCAGCCAGCGCTCGAATAAACAAACAAACACGCGCCGGACGAGAGCGATCCCACAGTGAGTGCCTCACCTGAACTCCACCTGGGCATCAGCCATGAATCATGTTCTATACATTATATTTGAGGTGGTTTTTTAGAAGACAAAAGCCAGGAGATTTTCCAAAACCCCTTCCTATTTAAAGTGTTTTTTTAGCAGACAAAAGAAAGTACTCAGAAGATTTTCCCAAACCCCTTTACATTTCATTTGTTTTTAGTCTTAAGTCAATTATTTATGCTTTTGAGGGGAAACCCTGGAAGGTATCCGTACCATATAATTTATAGAACCGATTAAGATTACGCGATTTTATGGCTTAAACGGGAGACTCCGGAGTGGATATCATGAGTACTAGCCGCGTAACATATAATTACGATTACGAGACAGGTAAGCGTACTTTTGACCGCCACTGTTCGAGGAAATGATCGTAGATAAGGTCAGTCTTCCGCCTATGACGTCGTGTGACCCCAGCAGCAAAGCCTAGGTGGGAGGTCCATCGGTTGGGTCTTTTTCGAGTCAACAATGTGGGAACGATAAGGCCTGGCCTATTTATAGGAACTGATCAAAGAGTTATGGCCAATTAATGGCTGCTCTGCAAGTGCGAGCTCAGTGCGGCCCGCCGAAACTGACATGGCCAATTCCGGGGCTTATCGTTCAGTTGTCGGGCCCGCCTTATCGGGGGAGTGACCGCCGATAAGGTAGGCCGTATAAAAGCGGTACACAGTCCGCGGCACAAGCCAAAATCCATAAAGCGGCCGCCTAGTGCATTTGGAAAGAGCCAAGCCAAGACAAGCCAAGTCAAGCCAGTGATACCCGGGTTCTCCTCTATTTTTTTTTCTGGTGATCTCCTGTGCTTTTGTTACCACTGTGTTCCCTCCGAGAATGCTGCTTGTGATCTGCCTGGTGCTGGGTATCGCAGTGGCCCAGGTTACGGGACAGCCCCATGCCCGGGCCAGCGATCTCTACTACACGGACATCATCCCGGTGACGGATGACACGCGCTACACCACCCTCAATCCGGATGTGAAGCTGCAGGAGATGGACAAGGTGAAGCACTCCAAGGGCAACGTTGTCTTCACCTCGGGGGAGCGCACATCGGGTAAGTGGCCGTCACTGGTTTCCCGGAGAGAGCAGGCCCACTCACCAGAGAGACTTACTCCGCAGGCGACCGTCTCATTGTGAACCACTACGACGACGAGAGCTTCCCCAGCATCAATGACATCGAGGTGATGATGAGCTATCCGGCTGGGGCCAGTACCGGGGTCACCATCAACTGCATCGAGGTGTATGTGGACATGACGGCGGACGATGCAGGGGGCTACCTGACCAAGGGCGGCATCGGTCAGACCAACGTCGAGATCCTGCTCACCTCCAACAACACGCGCAGCTTCGTCTACGAGACGTTCATCTACGGCTACTAGCCTCCTGCTAGTCCTGCTAGTCCTGCTTCAATTCCCAGCTCCTGCTCTGCTCCTTCTGATCTTCACCTAGAACTTTCAGCAACAATAAAGTTTCGCTTGGAACCCAACTGTGATCATGAACTCCAGCCCATCGCCCATCGCCCCCTCTACCCAGTCCTCGAGAGTATTATTAGCCTTAGACCTACACATATTAAACTAAACTAAACTAACTAAAAAAGAAAAACAGACTCCTGTGCAAATCCACAAACATTGTTTCGCTTATCAAACTGAAAGTAAACTGAAATATATGAAATATATATACAGCCAGGCACTCCCAGATAACGCCCTGGACTATATAGGATCATGGAACTGCCAGTCAGTTGGGTTTTCCTCTGATATAACTTTGCCTGCTCGATTATATCTCTTCAATTAAAAACTGTTAGATAAGAGTAATAAAAGTTAACCGTCAGAGAAGCAAGCATCCCATCGCAGTGGAGAATGTTCTTTCAATTTCTCAGAATTATACTTGTATTATTATATTTTGTTTCCCGACCACTGACCTGCAGATTTTGGCCTTGGGAACGTGTTCTATATAAGGTGTAACTCCAGAGACGCTATCAGTTTTGTGAGGAACGTCAGAGCTAATTCTTCCGAAGACAGTGACTCTACTCTGAGTGACTCTAGCTTTTCCTGGAAGGTGATACACCTGTGTCTGAGTCCTAACTGATATATCCCCAGAGGAATCGCCCTGTTCCCACCTGGAATCTTGAGCAAAAGTATCCCATAGTACAGCGTTTCCGGTCCAGGACTTCGGTGGATAACGAGTAGGAGCAGGATAGGGGAAGTATCCCTACCAGACAGCATCAGAACAGTTGCAGGATGGAAGTTCTCATCTTTTTGAGGTTATGCTGGAATTAACTCAAAAATTATGGTCACATTGGTGTAATTACAACAGCTTGGCCACACTGCTGATCCACAAAGTCACAGTCAAGATAAGAATCCCATGTTAGAGTGCTCTGAGCTGCCTTATAAGAAATATATACCTTCAAGACTGTGCTATTGGTGAGTGACTTGACCCCCAAGTAAATGGTTGACCTCTGCGAATATCCGTTTGTGCCCAGAGGAAACGCCCTGTTCCTACATGCAACTTTCAAAGTTTCCGGTACCGGACTTCGGTGAATAATTAGTACGATCAGGATAGGGGGAAGTATCCCTACCAGGCAGCATCAGAACAGTTGCAGGATGGAAGATTTCATCTTTTTGAGGTTATGCTGGAATTAACTCGAAAAGTATGGTCACACTGGTGGAATTACAACAGGCTGGCCACATTGCTGAGTCACAGTCAAGAGAAGAATCCCATGTTAGAGTGTTCTGAGCTGCCTTATAAGAAATATATACCTTCAAGGCTGTGCTATTGGTGAGTGACTTGACCCCCAAGTAAATGGTTGACCTCTGCGAATACCCTCTCCCCCTGCTGGGGATTTTCTGCCCAGCCCTAACCGCCAAGCCAACCTCGTCTATGCTTTCCGCGTTGCGAGATCTCCGCTCCGCTCGAAGCCCGCCCTCTCTCTCTCTCTCTGCTGATCGGTCGTGGAACCAGTTGGGGGGAGAACAGCAGCCTCCAGCTCCGGGTGGCTGGCTCTGAGAGTCGTCGCCGATCCCGGCTGTCAGTTGATCGCCAGCAGCGCCGTCGATCGGTTACTTGCTCCAGCCTGTTCGGAGGGAGAGCTTGGAGCGGAATCAAAAAATAAAAATAAATAAACAAGCTATAGTGAGGGAGAGGAGTGATCGCCACGAGACATGTTACGTCGCGGCGATGGGGGCTTTGCTTCAGCCCTGATCTTGTCGAGCCTCTGCCTGGGGCTCACTCGGGGATACTACAGTCTGGAGGGTGCGTAAGCTATATATATAGGGTGCCTTCCTTCGGCGTGGGCTATCCTATAACCCAAGTATCTGCTTGATCTACAGTCGGTTTTATTTTATCTAACAATCAATCAATAATGATCCCTCAATGATCACATCTGCTTAATTCATTAATTCCTCTCTGCATAATAATATTTTTAGAATATATAGTACTTTAAGGCTTGGAATACTTTACTCTTCCATCCCATACATCATTATATATCCATTAACTTGGCACAGGTTTATATTTATATTATTTATTGATCTGTTTGTGATTTTGTTTAATTATTTATAAGTAATTCGAGCTTAACTAAAACTAAAACTATATTGACATTGACCGATCCCTGTTGCAGTGGGTGATCCCTGTCCCACGCCCAGCTACCGCAGTCGCTGCCAGGAACTGGAGGATTGCGAGACCCTGCCCTCGCATCTCCAAGCGGGCCGGCTCACCATCAAGACCGTGATGAACTGCGGCTACACCAGCCGCACCGAGAAGATCTGCTGTCCGGTGGAGGAGGCCAGTCTGCTCAGTCCAGCGCGCATTGATACCACCGACAACACGACAACCACCACAACCACCACAACTACCACCACCACCACCACCACGACAACTACCACGCCTGCTCCTGCAGTTTACGAGGACTGGATGTCCATCTTCCAGACGGACCGCGAGTATATCAAGGGACCCAACACGGGGCAGCGCCCGACTCGTGACAGCTTGACCATCCGGGATACCTACGAGGGAGCGGACTGCATCGCTCCGCTGTACGAGGGCCAGTGCCGGGCGGTGTCCGCCTGCCCCAGCGTGGACACGCTCCTCTCCCAGGGCCGCCTGAGAGACGAGGACGTCACCACCTGCCGCGACGGAGCGTACGAGGAAATCATCTGCTGCCCGCTCAATGTGCCGCTGGAGCCGCGCGTCCAAACCGATACTCGGCTGGGACTGCCTGGCAATTCCTCTGCGGCAGACGCACTGCTGCCCCTGTATCGTCATTTGGGGGCATTGGCCCATCCGAATGCCGCCTTCGACGGCCACCTGCACCACTGCCCTGCCCTGGTGCTGACCCCCCAACTGCTGCTCAGCTCCGCCGGCTGCAAGAGGCCCAGCCACGCCGTCTTCGGGGTGGCTGACATGCGGGACGTGGACGACGAAGAGGATTATTTGGTGGACATTGCGGTGAGTGCCCAGAGGTCTCCCTTAAAGAATTAAGAATAAAGAAAGTCTTTTCCAGCGTCTGGCTGAGTTTCAAAAGGACCTGTCCCTCATCCGGCTGCAGGAACCCCTGCGTCTGGGCCGGGAAAGCCCGGTCAATGTGAGTGTGGCTCCCATCTGCAGTCACTTCGAGCTGACGCGGCTCCAAGTCAGCGGCAGCCTGGTGGCCGTGGCCTGGGGCAAGGGCGAGGGTAAGTGAGACTGAGCCACTCCCACGAGAGACCTCTTAATATGATATGGTAAATCCCTTCCAGCCACCGACTGTCCGCTGTACGAGCTGCCCATGCAGCTGCGCCCCAACCGGGACTGCGCGAATCTGCCCAACTACGGCCGGGTGAGGGAGCTGGGCAGCTCACACCTCTGCCTGGGACCGGAGGGCGGTTACCTTGCCCTGCAGCCCTTCTCCAAGGACAGCACCTGCGCACCCTGTCCCGCCTCCGTGGGCAGTGTCCTGCACCTGGTGCGACCGAATGGCAGTCGCTGCGTTCTGGGCATCGCCACGCCCACGGGCGCCGAGTGCGACAGCCCGGTCATGTATTTCACCAGTCTACTTAGTGCGCAGTTCCGACGATTCGTGGAGGAGGAGCAGCGGAATTAGCCTCCAGGAAGGATCAGCTTAGCAGTAGTCATATAGATTAAGTTAGGACCATCCAACTAAGCCTGTATTCGTGTGATAGTTTACGAGCGAAGGCAGGAGTAGAGGATAGATTGATCCAAGCTCAGGTTTACCTCAAGCAGCATGGCCACACTGGCAGAGAGGGCATCGGCAGGGTCACACCGGTCTGACTGTACCTCTCCCGAGAGCCAGGCGCAGCATTGAATGCCAAAAAAAAACTGTCAACCTCAATGTATGTTAGTTTTAAGTTAATGAAATTGTGCTCTGAGATAAAGTATAAGACTCAGAACAGCCCCATCCGCTTGCCGTTCTTAATTATTAAATATATTTTAAGGTGAGATTGCGCCAGTGTGTGCTCACCTCACGGAGAATTCTAAATATATCTGGCGAATTTATGCGCATCTCGTGTGGGTACTCACGATATTCACGAATAAATTAAACACTTGTAATTCCACTTGTGAGACCCCTTTGGGTTTTTTTTTTTTTTTGGTGGTTTGTGGATTTCCCGACTGCGACTGAGTCATGGGTCTAGGCTCTTCTTAACCAGCAAAAGGGTATCTTGTGGGATGTTATTCATCTAGAAGCATAATGAATTCCAATTGTCTGAGAAATTGTCTATGACATTGCCAATTCGCGGCAGCTTCTGTTCGGATCGAGTCGGATCGGTTCTGGCTTTGATTCTATAAGCTGCCAGAGGCGAAACCGGTCCGAGAGAGCGGAGATCATCATAACCGACTCCAGGCTGTCGGCTGTCGACTGTCGGCATCCGGACTCGTCGCCGTCTCAGTCTCCGGCTGGAAGGCAGCAGTTGCTCAGACGATGCGTTACTGAGCGGTCAGATTCAGCCGCGATTAGTGCCCCAACATCCAGGTCCGGTCCGCTCCGCTCCGCCACTGGCACCGGTTTTCAGCTTTCCCGCAGTGTCCCGCCGCCTGAGCTTGTTTTCTTGTTTGGTTCTGGTTTTCATATTCAAATTCCATTCCATTCACTCACTCGGCGATACCCCCCGTCCGTTATCAGGGGGCGGTGTCAAAGGTGCCTCTGATAAGGCCCTCGGCTAACAGCCACAAGGACCCAGGAGTAGGTAAAGACCACGGCAAGCCACCCACATTTTCGCCACTCAAATTCAATTTGGGAACAGGCCAATCCCAATGTAGAACAAGGTGCTGGCTCCCCTTATCGGGATCAGTTTGTCAAATAGAAATTATTGCTGGTTCGGGGGGTACTTGGGGCTTGGGGCTCGGTATCAGCGATGAGTGACAGAGGAGCCAGATTACAGGCGCCAAAATAATAAAAATATTTATATATATATATGGGACGGAAAGCTAGAGCAGGTGAATCACTCGATCCGACCTGTCCTTCGCAAGATGGTGAAATTCCCAAAGACTATCCCAGGAAACCAGCTCATGGCTGTCCCTCCCAGCATGATCTTTCAGTGACTTCTACATAACACAGACTTCTATATAACACAGACCTCTTTATACTTGGTATCAGCTTAATGAAAAGTCGGTCAATGGCGGGCTCATTCTAATCAACAATCTCCCCGCTTCTCTGGAATTCAGCACAAGGGGAGTCCTTTGTTTACTCTTCCAGGGGAAATACTTATTCCTGATCACCTGCTTGGCATCACTCAGGATGCTGGCTGTCTACAGGGAAAGTGTGCTCCAACTGGGGCTCATCCTGCTCGCCGCCAGCTCCGTCCAGGGCGAGAAGAGTGGTACGTGCCGATCGAAGTGTCTCCTTCGGATTAGCTCTTTAGTTTCCCGATCGTTGCAGTGGGCGATGCCTGTACTGTGACCAGCAGCATACCCGGAATCTGCCGCACCATCAATGACTGCGAGCCCGTGGTCGATGGCTACATCAAGTCGGGCGCCCTCACCCTCGACGATGTGCCAACCTGCGGCATGGACGTTTGGGGCGAGATCGTCTGCTGCCCCACCAGGCCCTGCTGTGCCAATGGGTGAGATCCCAGTCTGGAGATTAGTCTTTAGTTTAACTTACAATTTATTCAGATCGCCGACAAGTGTGCCCACCAGTGCCAGCACTGTCTCCACCCCGACTCCGACTCCGACCAGTACGACGGGCAGTTCGGGAGCCATTGTCCGAGTGAATGTGGGTTCGGAAGAGTCCAAGGATCGCCCCGCAGTGGCGGGTGAGTTTCAGCTCCTTAGAGACCTCACTTCCTAGATGATGTTACATTTATCCATGATCCACAGCCTGCAAGAGGATGCAGGAGGAGCACCGACGGAAAATAAACAAGAACCGCCTCGTCATCCACATCGTGGGTGGCGTGCCCGTGGATCCCGGCGTGTATCCACACATGGCGGCCATCGCCATCGCGAACTTCGGTCGCTTCGAGTTCCCCTGCGGCGGATCGCTCATCTCCAGACGCTATGTCCTCACCGCCGCCCACTGCGTCTACAAGGAGAGCCTCAAGCCGGCCTTCGTCCGCCTGGGAGCGGTGAACGTGGGGGTGCCCGACAAGAACTACATAGACGTCAATGTGGTAGGCACCCAGAAGGTTGATTAATATCGGTATAACTCACTGGGTTCCCCTTAGCGCAACGTCACCATCCATCCCAACTATGTGGCCAGCATCAAGTACAACGATGTGGCCCTCCTGGAGTTGGCCAACGAAGTCACCGAGACGGACAACATCCGGTCCGCCTGCCTTCACACGGACACCAGGGATCCGCCCTTGGACTCCAAGCTCTTTGCCGCCGGCTGGGGCGTGATCAACGTGACCAGTGAGTGGAGGAGGCTTCTCTGATCTCTGAATCTCTACCTGCAACTTTGTGTCACCCACAGCTCGCGACGTATCCAAGATCCTGCTGAGAGCCGCCCTGGAGCTGGTGCCTCTGCCCGACTGCAACGTGTCCTACGCCGAGCAGCCCGGCTCCGCCCGGTTCCTGAAGGACGGCCTGATCGACTCGCTGTTGTGCGCGGTGGACAAGAAGCAGCTGGCGGATGCCTGCTACGGCGACTCCGGAGGCCCGCTCATCCGGGAGGTGAACATCGAGGACGGCATCTACACGATCCTGGGCATTATCAACTCGGGCTTTGGCTGCGCCACCAAGACCCCGGGCCTCTACACCCGCGTGGCCTCCTTCCTGGACTTCATCGAACGGATCGTGTGGCCGGACAACCAGCTACCCTAACTGGTCATATACCATATATATCATAAAATCTAGTACCACCAAAATTGGCATACACAAATCTGTGATCAGTCGATCAAAGTTAAGTCACCAATGGGCACTACTTCCGAGTATGGGAGCCCTGCAGTAAAAACAAAATTAGACATACATCTGGGCATTTGTTGTACTCGATTTTGTGAGATCTGGGAGCTGAACTGGCCTCTAAGTGCCCATCCAGGCCTAAGGTATCAAAGTTAAGTCACCAATGGGCACTACTTACGAGTATGGGAGCCCTGCAGTAAAGACAAAAGCTTATTAGACATACATCGAAGCATTTGTTGTACACTCAACTTAGTGTTAGGGAGCTCTGAGAGCTGAACTGCCCTCTAAGTGTCCATCCAGGCCTAAGTTATCCAGGGTATCCTGTAGTCTGCACCCGCCAGAGTTCTGGGGAACTCGCTAATTGCAGACAGATTGGCATACACAAATCTGTGATCAGTCGATCAAAGTTAAGTCACCAATGGGCACTACTTCCGAGTATGGGAGCCCTGCAGTAAAAACAAAAGCATATTAGACATACATCTTAGCAGTTATTGTACTTGATTTTGTGAGATCTGGGAGCTGAACTCGCCTCTAAGTGCCCATCCAGGCCTAAGGTATCCAGGGTATCCTGTAGTCTGCAGAGTTCCGGGAAACTCGCTAATTGCAGGCAGATTGGCATTCACAAATCTGTGATCAGTCGATCAACATTAAGTCACCAATGGGCACTACTTACGAGTATGGGAGCCCTGCAGTAAAGACATACATCTAAGCAGTTATTGTACTCGATTTTGTGAGATCTGGGAGTTGAGCTCGCCTCTAAGTGCCCATCCAGGCCTAAGGTATCCAGGGTATCCTGTAGTCTGCACTCGCCAGAGTTCGGGGGAACTCGATAATTGCAGGCAGATTGGCATACACAAATCTGTGATCAGTCGATCAAAGTTAAGTCACCAATGGGCACCACTTACGAGTATGGGAGCCCTGCAGTAAAAACAAAAGCATATTAGACATACATCTAAGCAGTTATTGTACTCAACTTAGTGAGATCTGGTAGCTGAACTGGCCTCTAAGTGCCCATCCAGGCCTAAGTTATCCAGGGTATCCTGTAGTCTGCACTCCCCACATCAATGGGCACTACTCATAGGTATGGGAGCCCTGCAGTAAAGACAAAAGCATATTAGACATACATACATCTGGGCATTTGTTGTACACTCGACTTAGTGTTAGGGAGCTCTGGGAGCTGAACTGGCCTCTAAGTGCCCATCCAGGCCTAAGTTATCCAGGGTATCCTGTAGTCTGCACCCGCCAGAGTTCGGGGGAACTCGCTAATTGCGATTCTTCTCTGATTCTCCGATTCTGCGACTCTGCGATTCTGCGACTGTGCGATTCTGCTGTAAGTGATGGAGGGAAAGGGAAAACCGGTTAGCTCGGCTCAGAGCGGAGCGGCTCTGGGTGCTATCAGCTGCCGGACCCGGCGCTTCTTGCTCCGGCCCCAAGCTGGGCTTCAGTTGCTGGAACGATGCGTTGCTGAGCGGTCAGAGCCAGCCCTTGTTCCGCCAGTCCGCGCGATCTGTGCTTGTGATAGCCACCGGTTTTCAGCTTTACTGTCTACTCCACACGCGCTTTTTGCTCAGTGTTTTCTTCTTTTTTTTTCTCACTGATTTTTGTACACTTTTTGTTGTGTGTTTTGTTTGTTCAGTTGTGCGGTGTTGTGTTGTGCCCGATTGCGACGCACTCAATATAAACATCGATACGCGGACGGATCCCCTTATCAGAGACCGAAAAAAAAGGTCGTGTCAAAGGTGCGTGCTCGATAAGGCGATGGCCAGTGGACGAGGAAGAGTCCGCGGAGTCGCGGAGGGTCCACATTGCATGCCGCAGAGTGTCGCCCACTTCCGCTGGGGGTTTACAAAGGGGATAATTACCAGGCCGGATAGCCGGAAGCTGCATATAACTGATAGCTTACGAGCGTTATTATTTAGTTATTTATTTTGACATGGAAAACCTAAATTAAGCTGGTGAATTCTGCGAATTTTGCGAGCATTCCAAGCTGTAAATCAGACGGAAAGACCTTGCACTAATAGTAATTACTTTGCTTTAATTACTTTAATTTAAAAAAGTCTCTAGCAGCTTGGACTTCTTGGGGAAAGGAAGAGAGTCATAAGAGAGCTTGGAGTCTCGGGTTAAAAGCTCAGAACGGGGTGCCGCCAGTGATTCATCCGCCGCTGCAGAACTGAGCCAAGTCAGAGTGAGAGAGTGGTGGAGAAATCTTCCCCAGAAAGTCCCTGAGATCTGGTTCTTTGTGCCTCCGGCTGGGCAATAAAAAATAAGTGGGTCAATGACAGGTTTACTGGCATAACAAAAACAATAAGAGTTCTTTCTACACTTAAAAATAAATATGTGGCTGGTTGACAATTATTCCTGGCATTCCAGTTAACTGAAGATGCCCTCGGCTAGGAGGTGGTGGCTCCTCCTTGGTCTCCTGCTGCTCGTCGGCTGCTGCTGGCCAGCGGCCGCAGATGGTAAGTAGTCGCCTTATGGAGTAGGAGCCTCGGAGCCCAGTTAACCCACTTGGCCCATTGACTCTCTCGTTGCAGAGGGCGACGACTGCGAGGTGTTGAAGAATCTGCCAGGGATTTGCCGCGGCTCCTCCGCCTGCGACACCATCGAGGGCTACCTCAGGTCGGGCACCCTTTCCCCCAGGCAGGTGCCCAGCTGTGGCCTGGGGCTGCTCGAGGAGAACATATGCTGCCCCATTGCTCCCTGCTGTCCAACTGAGTAAGCTCGTCCTCCCGGTCCATGTGTGTCCACGTGTTCCGCCTCTTGTTCGTTGTCCTTGCTTGTGTGCTTGTGTCCCGTCTGCGCTTTGTGCCCACCGATGTTGCATGCCCCCGTCAGCTCCAGGAGTAACCCCTTTCACCCCCAACAGTCAGGCTCCGGCTCCGGCTCCGGCTCCAACTCCAGCTCCAGCTCCGACTCCAACTCCAGCTCCGACTCCTTCTACGGTGCCAGTGGCTACGAGTTCCGAGCGTGGCAGGGAACAGGAGCCGGTATCCCCGGCGCCTGGGGATCGGGAACCGCGGCTAGACGAGAACCTCGACTTCTTCGACTTTAACAAGCTGCTCAGCACCACCACAGTGAAGACCCATGAGTCCATGATGATGCCCACACAGAGAGTGGGTCACTGGGGCATAGCTCCTCCACGGCCCGCTACAACTACGACCACGGTGAGAGCCTGGATTGTGGAGCCCTGGGGCAAGCCTCGGGTTGTGGTCAACCGGCCAATGACAACGCACCGCCTCAGACCACAACACCAACAGAATCCCAGGGAGCGTGGTGACCAGAGCCTTATCCATCTGGTCAACGACAAGCTACGCCAGCAGGGAATGCAGATAGAGCCCGCCCGGGAAGTACCCGTGCCCACGAGACGTCCCACTCCCACACCCGCACCCGCACCAGAGCCAGCGACAGTGAGCAACCCCTTCGAGGCCTTTCGCTTCCGTGGAGAGGGCAGGCCGGAACCGCATCCCTGGATGGAGCCCAGCAACCATCTGGACGCAGAGGTGGATCTGCCCGATCCGCGGTTGGTCAGAGCTTGATTATGGCATGGACATCAGTTGGCCTCAGCCAGGGAGCCGCATGCAGTCTCTGTCTCAGGCGCAACCCATCGCTAGCCCCGAATCACCTTTCCCCTCTCTCTATTCGCAGTCCGGCCGCCACGACGACGACAACAACAGTCCCCCCGGTCACGCCGGTCAGCCCCACCTCGCGAGTGAATGTTCCAGACAACGCCGAGCGACCGGCGGTGGCAGGTGATTCCCTCCTCCCTATCTCTATCCCGGCTTGGGTTTTTACTGAAAGTGGAGTACATCATTAAGGGTCAAGGCGAATTATAGTAAATCACTATATAGCGATTAACCCATAATACATTTAAGTTGTGCATTTCCCATTTCACTTTACCCTCTCAAGTTTCCCTATGCCGAGTTAGGGGATCTTGGTGCCCAGGCAACACATTCACATGTTGAGTAACCGTGGTTTTCTCCGTCCAACAGCCTGCACGAAGCTCAGGATGCAGGACAGAATCAAGCCCTTAACGCCTCATGTCCTGGGCGGTGTGCCTGTGGATCTGGGCGTTTATCCACACATGGCGGCCATCGCCTACAACACATTTGGGAACGTGGAGTTCCGTTGCGGCGGATCTCTCATAGCCAGCCGCTACGTCCTGACCGCCGCCCATTGTGTCAACAGTGACAGCACCGCGCCGACCTTCGTCCGTTTGGGAGCGGTGAACATTGAGAATCCGGAACTTGGTTACCAGGACATCAATGTGGTAAGGTTCTGGTCGAATTTGTAGACGCACCATAGCCACTTCTGATACTGTCCTGCAGGCCAGCCTCAAGATCCATCCGGATTATATAAGCAGCAGCAAGTACAATGATATCGCTATACTGGAGCTGGCCGAGGAGGCGGTGGAGACGGAAAATATTCGGCCCGCCTGCCTCTACACGGACACCGCCGATCCGCCGCTGGACTCCAAGATCTTTGTCGCCGGCTGGGGTGTCATGAACGTGACCAGTAAGTAATCGGGAGGTTTATCTGGGACTAGAGGCAGTAAATATTAGATTTATTCAAATTTTATTTATTAATTTCAATCCAAACCCCTTTCCATCCGGTCCACAGAACGGACCACGTCGAAAATCCTCCTGCGCGCTGGCCTCGACTTGGTGGCGCTGGACGCGTGCAACGCGTCCTTCGCGGAGCAGCCGAGCGCCATCCGGGCCCTGAAACGGGGAGTGATAGATTCGCTGTTGTGCGCGACGGACTCAAAGCAGAAGAAGGACGCCTGCCAGGGCGACTCCGGAGGTCCGCTCATCCGGGAGGTGAACCTCGTGGATGGTATCTACTCGATCTTGGGCGTCATCTCCTCGGGCTTTGGGTGCGCCACCAAAACACCCGGCATCTACACGCGCGTCTCCTCCTTCCTCAGCTACATCGAGGGCATTGTGTGGCCGGACAACCGGGTGTAAGGCCTCATCTGATCTGCAATAAATTTAGTTTTGAACGGAGGCGAGCGGTTTTATTGAATTTCTGGAATGTGATCTTGGTAAAGCAATGATACAGTCGATAAGAGCTGCTTAATTTGATATTTTAAAAATCAATTATTTTACATTTCATTTCAAATCGCAGTCGGAACTGTCACTTCTCGCCATCTCTGGCAGCGGCGAACTGTCAAAGTTACGCCGTCTCTGCCTTCCACGCGCGTACGTAAACAGAATCGAGCGAAAGCTCTCTCTGTTTCTCTCTATCTGTGTCAGCATTGCCAACTCCAGTGACAGCGACTAGAGCTTTGTCCCCCAAAAGCTATTTACTGTGCTTCGGCGTGCTGTCAACTAACAGCTGTTCCTCAACCATTACAAAGTGCTGCCGGCTTACTACGTCCTGTGGCAGAACAACGGGACTTGCTGCTTAAATGCCTCTGCTGGCGTTCATCGGGCTTCAGTTGGTCGCGAGACTGCGTAGCTGTTGGTAGCCTCCTTAGCCTCCTTAGACTCCTTAGCCAGAGCGGGACCGACCGAGTGACAAGCGGAAGAGAGTGATAGACTCAGTACTCAGTTCACAGTTGGCAGTACCGTTAGATTCAAACAAGCGGATCGAAAAGGCTCAAATTCGATTTCGAGCACGCGTCGCGGTGGTTTATTTACTTTTGTTTTCTTTTTTTTCGAGTGCGCCATGTTTTTGGAAGCTTGAAGTACAGCGTCCTATTTACTCCAAACAGTTGCAACGTAAATGTAAGTCCGATCTTTGTGAATGTTTGTGATTAACCACCACGTGTGTTTATCGCGTTTATTGCCACGCCGAAATGGTGGGAACTGGCTCATCTGTTGGTTGGCCACGCCGATAACGGTAACGGTGGCTCCGATCGAACGGAACCCGCGTACACGTAAAACAACAGGTGAAACAACATGGGAAAATTAATCTAAGAGGGGGTGCTCCCATTCCCAAACATGTTCCTCCCAAAAGCGAAGTCCACCCAAAAGTTCGACTAAGCCCGCCGGCTAAGCCAACTTGACAAATGAGCCAGACCTGGATTTGGGAATTACTTTAAATATGCTCGGACTTAGGCCTGGGAATCGCCCACCTAATTCGAGGGGCTGAGATGTCATGAAGGGCAAATACATGCACATGTACATACACCTGAACACGAGCAAAATTTTTACCCAAACCTAGTAGCGATTTGCCGTTAGCTATTGGAACAATTTTTCATTAAATCCGAAAAAGACTTGCACATTTTTTTCTTAAATTTAAAGTGCATTTTCTGTATTGGGGATTAATTGAATTTCTTTTTGTCTTGTATTCATATGTATATATTATACATACATACATACATACATATGTACATATGTATTTTATATTAATTTGCTTCCGATAAGCCGCCAGTAATGGGACCTGGAACAATATTTGCTTCGTCCTGAGAAACAGTAAAACAGTACTTAATAAATATTTAATAAATATTTATAAACACCTTGCAGCTCTTTTAAAAACAAATAAGTAACAGTAAAACAATACTTAATAAATATGTAAGTTCTTTTTAAACAAAAAACTAGAAATATCTATTGCGCAGTTCTTCACTCTGCGACACATTTTCGTTCTTCGAAAAAGACGAAGAACCGCTAGAATAACTTTAGACTCTTTCGCCATTAGCATAAGGGGAAAAAAATTATAACGGCATATAAGTCGTTGATGTGTATGTATATATGTATATATATACATCATATGCATCTTTGCATTTGCCCTTACATTTTGTCATATGTACATACATACATGGGACGCCACATAAAACGGAAGCACACGAATATATACATATATACATTTTTCTCTTTGATTGTACGAATATGGCCAAAACTAATGTTAATTTTCGAAATTATTCTTATAATTGTACTTATTGATTAATACCTCTGATCCCGCGTTAATCACTTGATAGAATTTATGGTAAAATTCTGTGCTAAAAAATAATATGTTATATATATATATATATATATATAATAATTGGCTTGCCTTGACTTGACTTATTCTTAATTATAGACAATTTCTTTAAATTTTTTTTATGAGATAATGGATAAATATTTCAGAGAAATATTTTTATAAGTGTATGTACTTTTTGGGTGAAAATTGAATTGAATTCAATGGGAATGCTGTCAAAAAAAATTCTACAATATGTTAAGCTAAACAAAGAGGAGACGATTAAATGAATTAATGGATACTTTTGCGCACCTTTTCAATAGATTTCTTATCCATAGCGATTATCTTTAATATTTCCAAATTTTCTACTTAATTAAAAAAGCTTAAATTCGATTTCCGATTGATATTGCAAGATTTTCCTCATGCCACTTTAATGGGCTTATCTGAAGTTATACATCCACGGAAGTGCCATTAATATCAATACTTCAGCGTATTTTTTTTCACCCTGGCTCTTTATATATTTATTTCTTTTATTTATTATATGTATTTATTTATATACCAATTTTGTGTACGTTTACAAACACTAATTTGCTTTATACCCATCTGAGGGTACACTACATTAATTTTTAATTAGATTTTCGATCGTCAGGCCTAATTAAAAAGTAATTAGAAAATTGTCCTTATACACAAGCCCTTACTTTGTTACTTACTCTCATTAAATCTCTTACAAAGCCAGGGACAGGCATTACTTATTTATAGAATTATTATAATTTATATAATTTAGCTGTCTTTAGAAATGAATAAGAATTAAAATTGGGAAACTAACTTTAGGAACTCGTATTAGCTGCCAGCACTTTCCAGCTCTATTCCTTGGCTTAGATACACGCTTTAATGTCAATTAAACATCGGTCAGGAAACTTTAAAGTAGTTTTTAAAGGAGCTGTACCCTCTTCCTCCGACGTCCTTCGGCGTGTGCCTAACGTCCTTTGCGGCGTTGTGACCATTACATGTGACACAAAGTTAATAAATTTATGGCTTAAACACACCCAACTGCTTCGCGGTGGCTGATGGCTGATGGCTGATGAGCGTCGCTGCTAATTTCCCAGAGCCAGCTCCGCCTCATTTCGCATTTCGCATTTCCCATTTCCCGTTACCCATTACCCTAGCCATTTCCATTTCCATCAGCCACGATTGTGCGATAAGGATGGGAACACGGAGAATAATAAATTATACATCATCCGCTGGCTGGGAGAGTAAACATTGGGCATCGTTAATGCGTTAAAACCTTCAATTTTGACAAGTGGGCATCATCGCATTAAAGAATAAATAATAATAATAATAAACTTGTTAGCGACAGACGACTGCCTATCGCCGTATTTTTTTCTCTCTGTGTGTCCTCGCTGGCGTATTAATAATATTTTTATTGGCCGCTTATTTGTCTTTCCGTCCCAGTGTCGCAATGTGTGTGTCCACAACTTGACCTGGCAAATACCAGTGTATATATGAAGTATATACACACAGCCCACCCCGCCCACGCTAACTGTTATTTAGGCTGGCTTTAATTAATAAAGAGTGGAGGTCAAGGCAAATTCGGGTTCCTATACGGGTACGGTATCTAATATTTTTATCCAATTACTCAGTCATCAGGTGCATTTGATGCGGCGGCATAAACTTTATGATCGGGAGCCGTAAAGCCATTTTAAGGCCTCGCCTCATTGACTTTGGCTTGCTTTTTTGGGACAGGTCCGTAGGTCGCGGGTCGCAGCTGCCTATGGGGCAAAACAACAATTTGCACTTTTATTTTCACAATTTCCGAGTGTTTCCCGTTGCTGTTGCCCCTGCCCTGCACACTTCCCGGACATTATGCCCGGGATAATGCCACACGACTCCATTGAATATTCATGTGCCAAATGTAATCACAATTTCGCTGGGCCGCGTGCCAATGTGTTGCCTACTTTCAGGCCGACTTCCTCTGAGGTGAGAAATGGGATTGATGGGTTGACTGGCTAAATGGGTGAGTTTGGAGTGGATTCGTCGGCCATTCCCGGTCGATTGCCCCAGCTTTGGGGCTACTCCGCATTCCGACACAGATTAAAGTGCAGCATTTTATTTCTATTTACAGAAACATTCCGCACTTAATCTCTCCCTCCTTCAATCCCAATCCGAATCCCAAACCCAAACCCAATCTCAGCCTCTGTCCCCCGATTCCACCTGCCTTCTGGGACCCTCTTCTCCGAGGCAAGTCGGCTTAAGCGATGATTTCTGCAATGTTTTGATGTTTGTCCCCCGGAATGCAGCAATAAAAATGCCGAGATAGCTCCAAATGTTGGGGGGGCGGTTCGGGTGATGTGAAAACTAAGCTTCTAATGGCGTTAGTTACTTAGCTCCTTCCCCTACTCCAGGCCCCGCCCCGCCTCTTGGCCTGCACATAAATTTACACACAAAAGTTCATTTTGGTGTTGCGCGTAAATCTCTTCGCAAATCTCTCATTTCGCTCTCCGCTGCGATAGGCTAGCGAAGCGTTTCACGAGCCGTGGCTGGGGTCCTCGAAGTGGGACATACCCTGGAACGCATCCTCGCATTCCGCACTCGAGGGATTACATAGTGAGGCCCAAGGAAGCGCTATAATCGTACCTCAAATAAGCCCCCTTTTATTGACTTGAGGTGGTTCTTGCGCCGTGTGCTTGTAGGGTTAATCGAAACTATCGTTGGTATTTAATTACCAGAGCGTGTAATCGGATTATAAAACACTTGAGGGAAAATCTCTTTAGCTTGTCGGCTATATAATCTAGATTTTACTGGGTTAAATCAAGCCTGATAGGGGTTAATGTAGCTGGTTTAGGTTTAAGTATTATTTAATTAAGCATGTCCCTAATAGTTATCGAAACGATCGCATTAACTTAACTTTCACTGAATGTTATTGTTTTATACATTATTTATATATCAAGCAATGTCAGAGGTTAAATATCCAAAAAATTGGAATACTCATTGTTACTATGAAAAAACGATATTATCTTTTGAGTTAAATAATAATTAATACAGAGAGTTAAATCACCAAAGATTGTTTTCTAATTATTCCTTGTTATTATGAGATATTGAAATTTTCGCTTGAATTAAATCACCAAAAAGTGTTATCGGAATACTCCTTGTTATTATGAGATATCGAAATGATATTTTGAGTTAAATCACTAATAAGAGTTATCGGAATATTCATTCTTATTTCGAGATATCGAAATGATCTTTTGAGTTAAATCACCAATGAAAGTTATCGGAATATTCATTGTTATTACGAGCTATCGAAATTATCGCTAGAATTCAATTATCAAAAGAAAATAAACCAGCTTCGCTGTTCAGCATTTTGACAGACTAAAAAGTATAATTAAGTGCCTCGCGAAAATCCACCGACTTTTGATGGCCATATCTTGCGATCGGATCTGGTGTCCTGCTACCTATGGTGTCGGATATGGTTCTTCTTTTCGGGATTGACAAGGGTTTCACATGAGGCGCACTCCTCGAGGACATGAAGTAACTTTTGGTCCTGTTATTTGCCCACTCTCGTACACAACAAATGGCATACATAATCAGCGCGGGAAGGGGCTTGGGGACGGTTGGCCTGGGCTAAGGGGTAGATGGATTCCAGGCACTTAACTCTGATAAAGAACCAGCTGAACTCGGCAATGTGACGTTAGACATAATTTTTGCTTTATTTTTATTTTATTTTATCTTTTTTGTTGGGCTTTTTCCGGCCCTGGCTCCTGGTTCTGTTTGTGTTCCACTTTCAGTTGCTCTTTCTGTTCCCGTCTGTGCCTCCTTTGGCTTTGGTCCTTGGTTCCTGACCCGGACTCGCTCCTCCCGTCCTGCGTTTTGCCTGCGTTCGCTGAAAGGTCGTTGACAATGGCACAGGGAACTCGAAAGGGAAATTTATGGTCGGGCATTAAAAGAAATTTAATCGATTCCCCCTGACTCGGGCTTAGCACGTGTGTGATGCCATTTCCCATTTTCCGCTCACCCAATTTCCATATGCCTCCAGTCTCTGCAGCTGCACTCTGCGAAAATGCGGGGAAGAAAGTCATGAGATACATACCAAAAGCCAAGACAAAGTATTTTTAAACCTTTAAAATAATTTCAAAATATTCATTTTAATACTTGGGTGTTTTTCCGGCAAACTTATGTCAGCGAGGCTTTGTAATTATTGAAAATATATTGTTATCCATATAGTTATTTTTTCCAGTGTCCTCGTGTCTCACCGGGTTGCTCCTGTTACCATTCCCATTTGGTTTCGGGCAACGGCGGCGCGTGCCTTGGCCTGCATTCGGCTCGTAAAGAGGAGTCGCCTCTGCTTCTGCCACGTCACGTCCCCGGCTGGCGTATGGATTTCCTTAATGAAAGCGCCAAAGAAAAACACTGGAAACACAGCCGAAAGTTCAACTTGGGGCTTGGGTGGTGGGTGCTGGGGGGTGGGGGAGGTGCGTGTAAAATGCGTAAATTATTTTCCAGCTTTGTTGTCGTACTTTATATTTGAATGCCTGTTGCTGCCTCCTCGTTGCCTGTGTGGCATGTAATTAAAAATGTTGTCACGCTCTTTTCGGTGAACAACAGGGCCTTGCCAGGGGTCCCTTACATGCTGGAATCTGCTCGAGTGATTCCCCCGAAATTATGTGGCAAGAAAGGATAATTGTATCCTCATTCTCCGAAATCAAGTTTGCAACAATTAACTTTGGGAGTAGCGGGGCCCCCCAAAGGGCTGCTGGTTGTGTCATAAATCAAATGCAAATTTTGGTATATTTTTACCAAAATAATACTCTTATTCAGTGCGTGATCAGTGATCAACTGGAGGGCAGCACTGTCACAGGACGAGGGCGAGGGTCCTGGCTGTGATGCAGCTGCCCGTTCCGCCCGGAGCCTCATAGCTGTGGGCCATAAATCAGCACCCTTGTCAATTACGTGGGCGGGCTGCTTAGAATGTTTTACTTTACGCCCCGCATTCCATCAGCAAATTACAAATTACAGCATAAAAACGCTGGAGGAGAAGGGAATTGCAGCTAATGGCCATAACATGGCCCATAATCCCCTTATTAGGGCCCCTGACTTGTTAATTTTGTCTGCCCTGAAAAATGGACGCATTTGGCAAGTGCCGTGGGAGTGCTAGGTCACAAGGATTCACTGGGTTATATTTGGGGAAAGGAAGTCTCTCTGTCTCGCACTATATCGGAAATAACTTGTATGTTAATTAATAGAATCCTCTTACTAAGCCCAGATTGTCGCATATTAAAGGCTTGCCTTCCTCTGTTTCAGAAAGCGAAAGCTTTTCGGCTTAAATATACTTATGGCCCCAGGTGCCTCTTTCAGAGCCTGAACATTGATTGAGAAGTAAATTCATATTTATGCTCTTCCACTTAAATGCTTCCCTCTGAGTGCCGGCCAACTTCAACTTAAAACGTCAGCTAATAGGCCCGAAATTAGCGTTGCAATTCAATTAGCTGCCAGCGGCGGAGTGTGTCGCCCGGGGCCTTGAGGGCCCTTCCATCTCCGTCGCCGAAAGTGACACAGATGCCTTTCATCTGGGCCCAAACAGCGACGACTGGCTGTCAATTAGGCTGGCATTGGCAACGGCAGTTTCAAGCCTTTTAAAATTGCCCGCCCGCAAATCGACAGCTACGCCTCCGCTTCTGCCTCCGCCTCCAGCTTCTGCTTCTCCTGCAAACTCCCACCGTCAAATGAACTCATTAAAGTTAATGAATAACGAGAGGCGGGCGGTGGCAGCGGCTTAAAAAAAAAAGTACAAAAACCGAACAGGGCTGGCGGCATTTGATGGGCTTAAACGCGGCGTGGCTTGACTTGTCCCGGCTCAAATCTAATCAGGCTGCGCTCGTGCACCGCGAGAAAGGAGTCGGGAGTTGGTCAACGCTAAAGTTGTAATTAAAGTCAGATCCCGGAAAGCATAGGCAAAAGCTTCCTAAATTTTAAATGTAACTTTCAAATTTTAACTTCAACTCTTAGCTCATATTTATTTTATATACTTAGCTAAGTTCTTAGTTCATATTTATTTTATATACTTAGCTATGTTCTTAGTTCATATTTATTATATATACTTTGCTATAACTGATTACCTGATATTCCTGACTTGCCAGATTTATTTGTAATGCTTCAAATAAAATGGGCCAAGATATTGAAATTTCTCAACTTGTAGCCGACTGGCAGCTGCTTCTGTTGCCTTTGCGAAGCCCTTTGTCAACCGTTTAGGGCTCGCCCCGTGACCGCCACAGCCTTTGGCTTGAATGGGCGAGCAGGTGTAAGATTGGACCACAACTTGGGCCAGTTGTGGGACTCCGCCGGGGTGGAGGGTGTGCGGTTGCCCTCGTTTTGGTTGCGCAGAGGCTACGGAAGCCAGAGAAGTTCACCGCACGCGCCGTCTGTCTCCAATTGCGCGACTCCTGAACTTCATCAATAGTCGGGGCACGCATGAGGAGGCACGCGGGTAAGGTTAAGGACATGGCACGGCCTGGCCCAAAAAGGGTTGTTCAATTATGCAGAGAGCTGCCGTCAGCTATTTGGAAAGTGGTGTTCCAGCGCCAAAATCCAATGCCGGGGCGGGAAAAACAAAAAGCTGGGAAAAACGTTTGGCTAAGCAATTAATTTTCGCTGTGAATTTAATACAGAGTCGCGACTTTTTAATCTCTGGAATTGTCCGCACAAAGGGCAGGTCTCTGAAATGGAATCGCAGCGGCCACAATGCACTTTCCACCTTTTGGCCAAAAAGCTCCACAGCCCCTCTATCCCTCGGAGGGGGTTGCCCCCAAAAAGCGAATGCAAATGAGAATCCGAATGCGAGATCTTTTGTGTGTTTGTGAGCAAACAAACGTGGCACAGTCTGTGCAACAACTATGTGGCCCGACGCGTAAACAATGTCTGACTCTGCTCCCATTTCGCCTCCCTTGAGAGATCGGGTTCAAGGATGTAGCCAGGCGAGAGCTGACAAAACCAAGTCAAGGCAAATCCAGCGGCGCGAGGTCAAGAGTCAGTCCTAGATCCGAATTCTGGATGACGGGGCATCCTGGCAGCCTGGCGCCTCTTTGAGTCAACTGACCACAACCTGAGTCAATGCGGGCCTTTGGCAAATATGTATACATCATTGGAGTTGACCGCAAAAATCAATATATGTTTTCTAGTTTCCTAGGCGTCAATTAGAAAGCACTGGGAATGGGACGGGCCAAAAGCGTTGCCACTAAAGAGGGGCAGGTCAGGCCCCTGCTGACCAGCGGCAATTTCAATTTAACATGATTGCACCAATTTGCAATTAGCAAACTTTTCACTGCCCCACTTCGCTCTCCCCCCCGGGGCAGCTGGCTTTTATTGAATTCCATTTGCCAAAAATGAGGAGGAGAGGCGGTGGGTGGGCCAAGTGGGGACTGCCTCGAGTAACATCAAGATTAATCATACGCACCGTTAAACATTTTGACAGACAACAAAAGTCGCAAGTTGCGAAAGGCGACCCGTTCCGATTTGATTACGGTTCACGCTTATATATAAGCAAGTATATGTATATTTATATATATATATTTTTTTATATACAGGCACACAGCTGCGGTCAAGAATTTAGGACTGTCCATTAAGTAATTAAAACCAGCAGCTTGTTAATTGATACTGGCATACTATATATACATTTCGGAGTTTTAATTGGGGAGTTCTGGCACCCAGTAACTGAGCCTGATTTATGCAACTTACACATTTATTTTAAATAATAAACTAGGCCAAGAGTCGCCCTTAAAGCCTGACAAATATGGGCCAAATAATAGTACATTTACTTATGACCTTTTCGTTTGCTGGCCATTACTGTAACTAACTTTAAATGGAGTTTAAATGCACTTTAGTACATACTCTTTGTGGTTTATAGGCTCCTTTCCGGATGTACCTAACATGTACAATATATATTCCGTTGGCTGTGTGTAATTGTTTAGGCCGAGACGCCACAGGCCATTGACCAAAATCAATGCGCCCCACTCGACTTTCTCCGGGGACTCGCCTTGCCCCCCCCGCGCGTTGCCCCTTCAAAGTTCTCTTTTCTCTGCTTTCTGGGAATTTCGGTTTCTGTTCTGGAAATGCTCGGAGTCGCTTTGAAATTGTGTTGCTATTGACAATTGCCGTCGGTGGCCGCGGGGGCGACGATTGCAAATTGCAGCACAGAGCCAAGTCAATGACCGAGGGCGAGTGCAGTTCCCAAGGGGGCGTGGCTCTGGGTGGGCTACACACAAGCCCAGCCCAATGCTCTTTGACTGCACACTCAAGTAGAAACTTGTCAATTTCTTCCGACCGGCAGCGCCCAACCAACTTGGGCCACAGCCATCCATCCAAGAGCCTCCTCTTCGTGCTAGTCCGCTGCCTGGGCCTCTCCTCGTCCTCGTCCTCGTCCTCGTCCTGGCCCTGCCACCGCCGGTTTGCGCTTTTATAGTTGTCTTGTTTGAGCCAAAGTAGCAAAATCAAATAAAAGAAACGACGGCCCGGAATCATCCCAGATAAGGTCGAAGTGCGAATCCCCTATTTGAACGGCAGCCGGGCAGGGGAAACGCATAACTTCAATTGAAAAAACTTTATCTATCGCCACTGCCACAAATGTCAATCCATTGCCGGCTGAGGGACTCCAAATTGAGGCCAATTTGCAAGTCAATTTATATGTCTACAAAGACGCAACATTTATACAAGTGACATGACTTATATATCTTATTTAACTTAAGCTGATCTCATATTTAACTCTGTCAAAAATTGATCCTTACTTGCTTTATGTATTTTTTCACATATATGATAGGTTAATTTTTAAATTATTTGAAGGTCCTTCTGCAGAGGATCTTATTTCCCATCTTATCTACGTTCAGCCCTTTTATCTATGTCCTTAAACACCGAGCAGCCGACCGGCTTGTGGCTTTTATTAACAGCGCATCTTTCCTCGGCTCCATCTTCATCTCCACAGACCCGTGTCCATCCGGGAGGGGGGCGGAGGTGGCATGAAAAATCGATGCTCGAGCCGCTTGAGAAGTTGCAAGTTCTGCCGGAGAACTGCCGGAGCTGATTAGCCAACGGCTTGCAAAATCAATTTCCGCTTAGAGTTTGTCCTCCGAGGGAGGTCCTCCTCCTCCTCCTTTCCGGCGGAGCCTGGGAGACTGTAAGCAATTACTGTGAGTGGCGCTACTACGCGAATCATTGGATCAGCACCGCCCTTCTCCGTCCTGGGAACAGTCGTTCGTTCAGCGGGGCTTCCCTGTCATGCAAAGAAGTATGCAATTATTTGCACGTTGCTCGGGGATAGGGATCGGGATCGGGACAGGGATAGGTGCCAGTTCCGAAACACGCTGACAGGACTAACTGTTGCGCTGAGGACAATCCTTGCAGCGCTGGTTCCATTTCAACTCTGTAAATTGGCTTGATTGGGGCCATTAAAATAATTAGCTTCGGCAGCCATAATGCTTCCGCAATGCGCAACTCCTTCCGGCTCTGTCGCGGTGCTCCTGCTCCTGCTCCTGCTCCTGCTCCTTCTCGATTTCCAATTGGAAGCGCGCATTGCTCAAATTTAATAATTGCGCAATTATTGAGGGATACTTAGCTGGACAAAGGAGCAGTCCTCATGGTAATGCCATTAGGAATGCCATAAATATGGAAACAGAAAGACATGTACATTGCTGGAGTCATTAAAGTGGAAACACGCACGACTCCGCCGACAAGCAATTGACCTCAAAATCGATTTGGGCCAGCAGAGATTCCCAGAAACCAGGTACAGTGGGGCGAGTGGCCAAGTCAATTGTTTCCATACACACAGTGTGTGTGCCAGGCTTAGCATATAGAGCTATGTATGTGTATTTTTTATGTCCCTAAGCCGGAGACAAATAAAGCCAAGGGTGGAACGAGGAGACGTCAGCCGCAGGACCATCGAAGAAGATAAGGCGAGGCAAGGCAATGCGGACTTTGAATGCAGTTTGTATAGGTTTTTTTCTGATTCTTAATTGCATCATCTGGAGGATCTCCTTCAGCAATGATAGGAAAGGATATCTCATCTCCAGAGACACTTGTATTCTACATACTTTGTAAGCCCGAGATCTACCTTTCTCCCAGATCAAGGAAAGGAATGTTTTCGCAGACATCAAACTTGAATTTCATCAGTCCTAATGGATGTCCCATACATGCCGGTAGAAGCGATCACTCATATTTTGTCGTCGGCAGATAAACAAAGGTATGATATCCTAGGGTATTCACCGACTCCCCTCGCTTTGTTTGCAGATGCATGTGGGTATTGGTATCGCTATTGGTATCTGCTCTGGGTTGGTTAAAGTGAGCGAAAACAATAAACATAAAATGCACAAATACGCACACCGCCGCACACTTGCAAATTGGATTGTGTGCGGGTGTGTGGGTGTATGGGTGTGTGGGTGTTGCTGTTTACAAAGTAGTAGCAGCAGCCACTGGCTTATCAATTTCCATGTACCCGGCACCCCGCGACACTTGACGCCCCACGCCCTGTTGCCTTACCTTTTTGTGTGTTTATTTGCCTGCTGGTAGCCATAATCAGTCAATGCCGCACCGCAGCAGTTGGCCGAAAGAGCCCTCGAAGTAGGCCCAGAGCAGCGCGGGATGGGTCTGTAAAGAGCCTGATAAAAGTTTTCAAGTGAGGGGAGTGCGATGTCGTCTCTCGCTGCTAATTTATGGACGCGCCCAGCAGATGGAAGCGAGCTCACACACACACAGCATAAAAACTTCCAGCTAAAATATATATATTAATACCAGAGCAAGTCTAGAGGAAGTCATGGGTATATATATTTGATTCAAGCGTTAGATTATAAACTCATTCATTAAAGCTTAAACTTAATATGTTTTCAGAGCATCAAAAGTTTATTTTCTGGTAGCTTCGCTTTCGTAGAGTCAGTGTGGCCAATTGTGTTTGTGTAGCATGCTTCCAAAACAGAATGTGGCCAGATGGCGAAGTTGATCGCCTTCTCTACCAAAGCTAAATGCAGAAAAATATAGAATTTATACCGCTAGGACCCCGAAACTTGATGCTGTCTGGTAATAATTTTTCGCCCAGTGTGCGGCTTTAATGCCGCATATATCCGCCATTCAATTCACTGCCGCCCGCGACTTCGTTCTACATGACAAATTTTTATGGCCAAATAATTTGGCTTTCTCTCTCGTTGATTTTATGGCCCAGTGGGCGGGGCGGGGCGATGCGGGGCGGTGCTGTGAGGTAGGCGTTGGGGCGTGGCCGGCTATCAAAATCATTTGTTTGCTAATTAAATACACTTGCTCTGGCGCAGCTCGGGAGGCAGGTTGCGTGCTGCTGAGCGATTAACTCGCTCAGTCATTCATGCGCGGCCCGCTGGGACTTTAGCATACTTTTCAGCGTTCGAATTCCGCAATGAGCGATAAAGCCTCCTCGCCGTGCGAAATTAATTGAGAGACTCAAAGCGACGCCGAGCACCGGAAACTGCGAATTTCTGTCGTATAGGCGACATTTCCGGGCACCGGAAACATTATTTAAAAGGCCTGAAAGTGGCCAACGTCAGCTGTCTGCCCCACTAATAACAAGGCAAGGCAAATGGGGATTTGGCGTTGAGAAACCTGGCCAAAGACTCAACAAATTGAGTAACCTGGCATTAGCCCTGCTCTTATTGCTCTTACTGAGACTGTTTTCATGGTGATTAAGCAAGTAGCACTTGGGAAATCATAGTATATTACTAATTTAGTTTAGTTTAAACCAAAACTGAGAACTCTCACTTATAGCTAACGAAGATAATAGTATTTGGCCTGAAAACTCGTTGACTGTTCTGTTCTTAGAAAAACTTGTCCATTTAAATTACTATCCCTTATAGATATCAGAGAAACGACTCACATAACCTGGTTACCGTCGAAGATAATAGTATTTAGTCTGAAAACTCGTTGACTGTTCTGTTCTTAGAAAATCTTATCCATTTAAATTACTGTTGGCTTCGTGAGTATTCATGGCCCCAATCTGAGTCGTACTGCTTTATAAATACATTCAAGGGATTAAGGCATTGCAATTTTTGGCCCCCCCAGAATAATATATATACTATCTCATTGAATATTAAGATGGACTGAAATGGCCACTCGGTCGCCATGCTCTTTGACCCTGAGCTCTAAACTATTTTCGCTTTGACTGGGCTGTGCTCCGAAATAGATAATGAATTAACCAGAGCATTGCGAGGGTTGTGGCAAGAGATTTCAAGAGTTACACCTGAGTAATCCGAATAGACGGCTGGCTAATTACATTCGGGGGAATTCATTGACTCCTTTGGATGGCTTATCTTCGATCTGCCCTTGCCACATTTTGATTCGCACTTGCGGAGCTCACTAATTGGATGCCAGGACAGTCAGGAGCCTTTACGAGGCCAGGGAAATATATCAGAATATATTTCATATGCAAATACAGGACGACACAAGGCACACGTACAGCTTCAAGGCGCTGAATGGATTGCACTTTAATTAAATCGAGACGGCATTTCATTGCAGCCTTTCTGGTCCAGGGATTTGCATCCAGAAGTGACTTCCACCTATCTCTCGGCGGTGTCTCAAGACGCACTCTCCTGCCAAGCACGCACTTGAGCCCGGCATTAAATTTGGCGCTGCTTAATTAGGAAAGTTTCGGGAAGACGACGCCGAATCGGGTGTTGAACAAGCGATAAATAGAGTCGAGCCCTCGGGGAAGGGGTCCCGAGCGAGCTCTGTGTATGTACTTGGAGGTAGTTTCGGTGCTGTGGCTTCCAACCAGACCTTGAGACACGCGCAGTAGAGTAAGGCTGTTGCCTGTCGCTTCTGGTTGTCACTTGTTAAACGCCTCGTTGTTATCCTTGCCGCCGCCGCTCGCCGGCTCCTGTGTGCTGTTCCGCTCGAATGAGCGTGGGGGAAATCAGTATTAATTACTCGGCTCCGTGTTCGCCACACGGACGACGGGACGACGGGAGGACGGGACGACGGGATGACGCGCCGACGGACATATGCTCGATGTGTCCGCCCTGCGAGCCGTAAATGGCGGCGGAACTGGCAACACTGGTTGCTCATTCTATAAATAGCAGTAAAGCGTAGTTTATAAACAATTAGGTGAATATAACTCACAGCTAGGTGGTGCAGATCAAGCAGAGGTGTGTATATACTTACTTATAAATATGGACCACGAATTTGCGTTCAACAGAATATCTCTCGAATTAACCAAAGTCAAGGGATTGGCATTTAGTTTCGATAATTATCGCTATAATATATATCGAACTAATCAAAGAAAGTTTCGAAAGAATAAATATTGCCTCTATTATAGATATGTTGAGGTTGAGGCAATATTTATATTATAATTTATATATTATATTTATGATATTATTAACTGAGAGTTGGCTCTTGACTAGCATAATCAGAGAACCAATTAACAGAAGCCAAAGAATAATTATCGTTTTAATAATTATCGATTCTAGCCTCTCTAATATCTATCAATCTAATCAAAGAAAGTTTCGAAAGAATCAAATATTGCCGCAACCTCTACATATCTATTATAGATATGAACAAAATATGGCCAACTGTGAGTTATCGAAAATGGGTTTGTTCATTTCAATATAGTATTAATATATTATATAAATTATAATATAAATATTGCCTCTATATCTATTATAGATAAACATTATTAGAAATCAAATTAACCGAAGCCAAGGGAATAACATTATGTTTCAACCTCAAATTAACGATTCTAATCTCTCTATTAATATATCAAACTAATCAAGGAAAGTTTCGAAAGAATAGAATAATGCCTTAACCTCAACATATCTATAATATCTATAATATATCGATATAAAATAAACCAACCCGTTTTCGATAACACACAGTTGGCTTTTGATAAGCATGATTTGAATAAGACTAACATAAGCACCTTCAATTGGAACAATCATTGAAATGTGACGATACATTTTTTGTATATATATCGATTTAAATCGATACTTTCCTAGACATGCTGATATCTTGGGCCATCTCTATGCCCGCTAGTGATAACAGATTACCCTCACAGGGTAACTCGGCTATTAAGGGCTAGGTGAGACTTGAATTGAATAAATCACAGGCTGGGAATTAAAAGATTAAGCAGGCAAGAAACGCTGTGGAATTAATTGGTCTCATTTTCATTCGCTTGTGCGGAGTAATGATGTGCATTTCTTCGGCTCACTTACCTTGCCGCCGTGATCCCAGTCAATTGTGAACTTCACTTTTTGCAAAGCGGTGGCAACTCTTCAGTCTAATGACTAGCCAAATCGCTCAGCTGCACTCAACCGAGTTGTGATTGATGCAGTGCATCCTTGCCCGTCTTCGCAAAGGCAAAAAACTTTGCTTTATTATTGACTCTTCCGCTTCTTCTCCTCCAGAGAGAGCAGAGCAGAGTAGCTTTTTGCCCGCAAGCTGGCTGTGCACGGCATTGACGAATCAGGGACGAGATATCAAAAGTTTCTCGGCGAACTGCTCCGCAGTCCCAAGGGTCTTAATACCCATCTGCTGTTTCCTAGTCTGACTTGTCGACGTCGACAATGCAAGCACAGGCAGAATAGCTGCGCGGTGGCAAGCTGGCGAGGTTGAATCCGAATCCAAATCTGAATCCTGAGCCACCGCCGAAGCCACAGCTACAGCCGCAGCCGCAAGCCGCAGCGCGCTGTCTATCAACATTTTAAGCTAATTAACGCACAGGGGATGCCATCCCCGGAGCGGTAATGGCTAGAGACTAAGAGCTAAAGACCGAAGGACGCAGAGCCGAGAGCATGAGGCACAGCCACATCAAATGTGCAAAGCGATCTGGTAGAAGTCGCGCAAAATGAAATTATAACTTGGCATGCGGCAGTGCGGCTAATTGACAAATGGATAATGTTAATCCCCCATGCCGACACTGCCAGAAAAAGGCTTTATTTCTTCCAAGCAACGTTATATTATATTGTAGGAAAGAAATTTTGCATATAGAAATTCATAAATTAAATCATAGCGAAGGTTAATTTAAAAACATATATAAACTCCTTTTTGGCTCTAATTTAAATTAAGTTTAATTCTTTTTGGGGCTGCTGCAGAAATCTTTGGCGTTTTAAAATAACCTAAAAAATGTATCAAACATATTATTGCATACTTTTAGACATATTTTCAAGAGATTATACGTAGACTGTGAATTCAGCTATCTTCTCAATAAGTATATTCTGAAATTCGCGGAATACATAGATCATAGAAATTCATAAATTAAAACATAGCAAAGGTTAATTTAAAAACATTTATATAATCCTTTTTGACTGGAATTTAAATTAAGTTTTATTTTTTTTGGGGCTGCTACAGAAATCTTTTGCGTTTTGAAATCACCTAAAAAATGTATCAAACATATTATTGCATACTTTTACACATATTTTCAAGTGATTATTATTATTACTATTTCATTAAGTATATTCTGGATTTACCGGAAAACATAGAACAATCAATGGGCCTCTGCAAAACATCACTTTGGTAACCATTTTCGAAATGTATCCAGTTGTCGGTCTGTGCGACGCTCAACAAGTGCACTGGGATTCATCCATTATCCCTTATCCGCCCGGAGATCCTGGCGAAGTCTAACACATGTCCTCCTCAGCCCAACTTCGACTGCAGTGCAGCAGTGCCGCAATGAAAATGCAACCCTGCAATTGGCATTCCCCGGGGAGCAAGCCCGTCCGCATGAATCATCGGGGCCGTAATAGACTCGGCACGGCCAGACATTGGTTCCCATGCCAGGGAGACAAGGAGCAGGAGCAGGAGCAGCCCCGAACTGGGCCGCACATGTGAGCGACCGACGCTAGCAAGGATATATGTACAAAGCTGTCGGGGCCAAGAAACTATAGCGCTACTGTCGGATCGGGGGAAGATAAGGCAGGGGTATCTGCCAAATGGCATGTTCAAACAAAATTAAGCGCGCCAACAGCGGCTGTTGTTCCTGTTGTCGGCCACACGGGTCATCAAACCAAGTTGCGAATGCAGTTGCATTGGCAAACAGGGTGTCTTGTCTTCCGGCCAAGTTTATCGGGATTCCCAAAAAAAAGAGCATTTTTTTAAGAACTTAAATCAGATACTGTAGCTTTAGAGGGGGTTTTTCCTATTAATTTTAATTATTTTATATGCTTAGTGTTCTCTAAAGCTAGCCCTCAAATTTGATTGAGTTCTAACCATGGCCTTGAGTTTGAAGCTTCTTGGAGAATTCTTTGCATCAATGAAGTTGTGAGACAGGCAGAAGTTGCCGTCTTAGACCCCATAAAGTATATATATTCCTATTCGTTTGTCCGTTTGTCCGTATAAAACAACAACATCTCATAGACTGAAATAGATACTGTTATTGTATCGATTTCGGTAAAAGGATATGTATCAAATACATTTCTGCAAACATACTTTGAAAATTTGAGTTATAAAGGAATTATTAAACAGTACAGTTTTTCTATCTCTATTTCCCTCTAACTTAGGCTCGCTTCAGGTGGTTAGTCAAGACTCGAACCGTGATTTTGAACTGGGACTATACAAAATGAAACTTTTTATTAATATTTTATTTTTTTATTTATTTATTTACTTTATTTTGAAAGGGATAAGAGTAATCGTTTCGGAGGGACATCTAAGGCCATTTGTTTTGGACATTCCACTGTTTTTTAACTTAAACCACAAAGCTTTGGCTACCGGGTATCCCATAGGCGAGCACTCTCAACTGTAGCACTATTGTGTCATTTTTTATTTATAATTTGAAATATATACGGCCTATCTATATATATAATTCTGTTTACCGGACTTTATTCCGCCATTGCTACTCGAATACGTCCATTGTAGGTATTATTTTCATGCTATATTTATTTCCTAAGTATTTTGGGAAAATTACATTTCGGTTGCAAATGAAAAACAAGCGGAAAGCGCCCTAGGCGGATCCTTTTACATCTTTTTCTTTGCAATGCGGCCACGATTAGCGCTTCAATCATCATTTCATTCAAGGCAATTTAATATTAGCGGTTTTCTCCGTCCGCCGCAGGCACCCTGTTTGCTTATTTTTTTTTTTTTTTTTTGGGTGGCAGCCACGAAATGTGTGTGTTTTTTGTTGTTCTTCCTTTCAGCCAAGTGAAGAAAAATTAGCAACAATAAATTGAACGGAAGTTGCTGCTCAAATTGAAAGAGCGCGCCGTGGAGACGGGAGTTCCCAATAAAAAAAAAAAATAAAGAAAACCAGGCAAAACATGGGGCTGTGGGCGGTGGGCGTGGCATGTTTGTCTGCGGCTGCTGCTGCTGCCGCTGCGCCCATACGGTCAACACACACACACACGTGTCCTGCAGCGTGTGTGCGGTGTGTGTGCGGCCTGCTACGTGCCACTCCCGGTGTCTGAGTGTGTGTCTTTGTCCTTAGCTCCGTCCTTCCCTCAGCGGCTGTCTGTCTGCCTGTCTAGATTGAAATTCCAGACCTGAGCCAAGAAGGGGCGTGCCACGCCTGCAATGCACTGGAAGAAAAGAATAAAAAGTAATACAAGTACAAATTGAACCTAGTACACTGGTATCTCTAACATTTCTGCAAACCAAAGAGAAACTAAGAATAAAATAGATACTGACTTAGACAATGAGTTTGCGTTTTGAAATCACTTTAAAAGGCATGCCACAAAATGCATCACAACTAATTTGCATTGAATTCGGTGCCTCAAACTTATACTTTTGGATGCCTTCTAAAGTGATTTTAAAACCCCCATGATTTTTGGGGCACCCCCGATAGGCACTGTTTTCGAGCTTAGCCAGTTTGTCCCCCTTTTCCGGCTTTGTCCCGCCCCAGGTGTGGGTTGTTCGGAAGTTGGTGGAAGTTCGTTTTCCTACCTGTAGGGACATGTGGCGAAGGAGCCGTTAAGCTCCCCAACCGCAGGCCGGGGGACGAACGGACGAACGGACGTTGCATACAGATTTTCAATTTCCATATCGTGTTGCCTGTCTGCAGCCTGCAGCACTCCGTTGTGGCTGTTGCCATTGCTATGGCGCTCGCTTTTCCTTTCGGCAATTTCCGCCGTAAATGCTGGAACAAAGGAAAACTAAGCTTAACAACGCAGCGGCAAACTAAACGTAACTACAACAAGACACAAGACAATGGGACCACAATGAAACAGCCAGCGAATGAATGAATGAATTGAGGGAGTGAGACGTTAATGGAATCGCCAGGCGACAAAACTGTCAACCGCCAGGATCAAAAATACCATACTATACTTCTAACCAAAACTCAATTGGTATACATTTCCCAGGGCAATGCTAGCTGAAGAAAAGTCTCTGACAGGATCAAGGGTGGTTCCCCTAGACAGAAATTTAGCAATATAAATGTGGGGAACCCGCATCACACTGGACGAAAAATATATCTCATGTTGGCCTGTATTTGTCATGGGGTGTACCTACTCCTGGGCTTCCATCATTCAGATCAGATATACTTCTAGGCATAACCAAAACTTAATTCGTATAAATTTCCCAGGGCAATGCTAGGTGAAGAAGAGTCTTTGACAGGATCAACAAAAATCTTTGTTCCCCTAGACAGAAATTTAGAAAAATTAATGTGGTGAACCCGCATCACACTGCACGAAATATAGAGCTCATGTTGGCTTGTATTTGTCGTGGGGTGTACCTACTCCTCGACTTCCATCATTCGTTCTGTCTCTGTCCAAGGATGTGCCTGGCATAACTTGACAAAACTTGGCCCTCAATCTTGACGCTCCTGCCCGCTGTACGTCCTGCCTGGCGACACTTTGCATACGTAACTTGGCTCCCCAGCAAGGACATCAATTGTCGGTTGCAGCTCCTTCTTCACCTCAGGCCAGCCAGGGGAGCTGGCTGCCCGGATTGCCAGTATGACAGCAATTTCAGTAATTTGTATGTGTTTAACCAGAACTATTAGTAAGAGTATCCTCCTTCGGCTGTGGAACTTTGTATGCGTAAGCAATTAATTGCATTGAATCTTAATGGACTCTTCTGTGACCTTCTAATTGCAGGTGGTAAGGATGTCGCCTGCTGAGCAGCTTCCCCTGGTCGGAGGCCTCGGCGCTGGCATCGGAGAAGTTGGAGGCGATGGCTCCGCTGCCTACCAACTGGCGGCGAGCACTGGAGCCGGCGGTGGAGCCGCCGGTGGCTCTGTCGGAGATGGTGCCGGCGGTGCGGGCGCCGGTGGCGATAAGCTAAAGGAAATGCCCGACAAGTATGTGATGGCGATCGTACAGTTCCTCGACTGGCATGTCAACGGAACAGCGGACATGGAGCGGCTCAGGGGACCGATCCTTAAGTCGAGCATCAAGTCTGTTTACTGGCTGTTCCTCATCCAGTATGCGGCACTCGCCCTGCTGGGCGTTGTCCTGAACGTGGCCATTGTGGTGTACATTATGTACCATCGACTCTACAAGGACGTGACCCATGCCTTCATCATCAATCTGGCGCTATGCCACTTCGTCCAGTGCGCCCTCGTCCTGCCCGTCTCCCTGATGGTGATGCTCATCCAGAACTGGATCTTTGGCCAGTTCCTCTGCTTCTTTCTGCCCATGCTGCAGGTGAGTGAGTGATGAAGTCACGGGGGTAGCTTTATGGTATAACTTAAGGACCTACTTCATTGGAATCTATATAAAATGGGACCTTGGCTGGGGATTCTTGCTTGTCGCGAGTTTCTGGACTTGATCTGCGAATGATTCCATACCAATCAATGTTAACTACAGCTCTGCGCTATATTTATCCCATTTGGCAATGTGCCGGAGATGGCATCCGGTCGCGCTCAATTGAACATCGCCTGGTGGGGTGTCCTTTCACACAATCGTGGCCGAGGGAATCTGGCTGCCTGCCGCCTGCTGTCTCACCTCATTATGGAGGCCACCGTGATTGACACATTCTGGAGGGGGGAGGAGGGGCGCCGGAGAAGGAGTCAGAAATCACAAGCAAATAGAATCATATACCTTCATTCGATTTGATTCTTTTGTGTGGCGAAAACAAATGCGACCAGGGGAAATGGAGCCGCGTCCCGCCAGCGGGGGTATAAGGCAGCCTCCTCCAGGCGGCGGAGAGAGGCAGGGAGCTGGCGTAAACCGCCTGGCAATTCGATTAGGCTCGCCGTCCGTGGAGCAGACAAATGATTACATTTACAACCTTGACGCTGCAGGAGATTCTATTTCGGTGGGGATCCGGATATGGGAGGCGGGAGCCAGGATGCGGGACACGAGTCTGGGATACGGAACGGGATATGATTCGATTTGATTGCTATCACAAAAGGGGCGACAAATAGCTGGCGCTCACAAACACACATCTATCACTGCACAGTCACATGTGTGTGTGTGTGGAGTTCAGGCCTCCCCCAACTCCCCCAACTCCGGCCACTGACGCCTCCTAATGGAATGATTGATGGGAGGCTCGTGGCTCAGGAATAGGAGCTGCAACCGGAACAGGAACACAAGGCGGATGTGGAGCTGCCACTAAGCTGACAAGTTGCGTTACACCAGTTGGCCATATTCCTCTTAATTTCCAGCTATAATTACTTAGTATTTTAAGCTATAGTATATGGTATTTTAAGCATTAGTATTTGGTATTTTAAGCTTTAGTATTTGGAATTTTAAGCCATATTATTTGGAATTTTAAACCATAATATTTGGATATTTATGCATACATTTTAAATATAAATAGCATTAGCATTGGTATTAGAATTTGGTATTTTTAGCATTAGTATTTTATAATTTTAAGCATCAATTTTAGATATTTATAGCATTAGCATTTGGTATTAGCAGCATAAGTAGTTGATATTTTAGACATAAGAATTTGGAAATTTAAGCATTAGTATTTGGTATTTTAAGCATAAGTATTTGGTATTTGAGACATAGGTATTTGGAAATTTAAGCATTAGTATTTCTTATTTGAAGCATTAATATTTGGAATTTTAAGCATAAATTTTATATATTTATATCATAAGCATTTGAAATTAGAAGCATAAGTATTTGGTATTTTTGACATAAGTATTTGGAAACTTAAGCATAAGTATTTGGTTTTTTAAGCATTAGTATTTGGAAGTTAAAGCAATAATATTTGGAATTTTATGCATACATTTTAGATATATATAGCATTGGCATTGGTATTAGAAGCATAACTATTTAATATTTTAGACATAAGTATTTGAACATTTAAGCATTAGTATTTGGTATTTTAAGCATTAGTATTTGATATTTTAGGCATAAGTATTTGATAATTTAAGCATAAGTATTTAGTATTTTAAGCCATCGGTTGCGAATAAACTTAAAAGAATCATTGTTAGCTAAGAGCTCCTTGAAGGCAAGTTGGCAGTTTTCCATTGGAGCTCCAGTTTTTAGTATTAGGTATTTTAATCTTTAGTATTTGTTATTTAAATCCTGGAGCCTGGAGGCAACTGCTTTGGAGAAATCCAACTAAATCATATATCCTTTTGTATTCTTATTTTCTTTTTCTCCTAAAAGTGATTCTGTGCCATGAAATCACTTACAAAGGCCTTCGAGCGCTCAGCAATTTAAATTCAAAGCTATTTTATTGTTTATTTAGGCTTAAGAACTGGGGAAAGAGAGCTGGGTGATGGGGGTATATATCATATATATATATAGTACAACATTGGCATTCGAAACTGATTGTGTGTATCTATTGTATCCCGCAGGACATACCGCTGCACGTGGCCATGATCTCGCACATCCTGATCGCCTGGGACCGTATGCGCTGGCTGAACGATCCGCTGAAGGGACGCCTGCCGGGCTTCGTCTGCTGCTGTGCCACCTGGCTCACCGGAATGGTGATTGCCCTGCCCTATCCCATCTACACCATCTACGTGGAGCTGGGGGTGAGTTATGGGTCGTCTCTGGGGCGACACTTGTTACTTTTTCCTTGTTTTTTTCTGCAATACTTGCTGCTTGCTACTTGCTGCTTGCTTCTAGCTACTTGCTACTTGCTGCTACTTTCTACTTTCTACTTGTTTCTTGTTGCTTTATTAAAAAGTCAGTGGGCGTCGTGGCAACCGACTCCCGCGGATCAAAGCGCGTTCACTAGACCGTAAAAGCGGCGAGAACAGGGAACAGAGCTCTTCCTTCTGATTTCTCACGGCGGGCACATGTGGGAAATACCGGGGACCAGGGACCGGGGACCGGGAAGCCAACCTGAAATCCAGCTCCAGCTGACAGCTCCTACCCCTCGTTGGCCATATCTCGAAGATGACCCAATTCCGAGCTCGTTAACATGGCCTGTCAACGGGGTCTGTGTGTGCGCCTGCATTTCGTTGCCAAAATATTTGGCTACAACGCCTTTGGCCCCCTGAAACAGCAGCGCCTCCCTCCGAGAGCCACCTCAAAGTGCGCCCACAAAGGCAACAAGAGACATAAATATTTATGGGCCATAAAGTGTTGCAACTTTTTGATACACTCCGGCCCCCATCTCCCTCCCTCTCTAACTGTCTCCCCCGGGATGTGGGCCGCCCCCCTGGGCTGGCATTGTGTCAAATCATCACTTGCATGTGTGTACGTACCGCTGTTGGCATGTATTGTGATTCTGAGGGGGGAACTTGCCGAAAGTGAGCCAAGGAATGCCACCTGGGAGGCAGCAGCACCTGGCACCAGGACTCAAAAGGCTTGTACTCGAATAGTTTCACTCTTCCGCACTCTCAAATGAAATCGAGCGCGGTTGAGGCGGGAATAAGCGGGGTCTCAGGACGAGCTACTGGATAAATAATAAGTAAATACTTCAGGGAGTACTCCGATGGAGTGATAAGTATTCGGAAGTAGGACTTCTATAACAGTATTCAGTCTTTTCATGCGTCAGGGAAGGGATATATTAATAGTGATAATATATAATAATAACAGGTATTTGGGGCCTCTGGGACAGAGAAAATCAAAGCTTATTATATATAATAAATAAATACTTTAGGGACCATTTCGATGGAGTGATAAGCATTCGGAAGTAGGACTTCTATAATAGTATTCAAGTCAAGTTAGGGATATATTAATAGTTATAATCTATATTAATAATAACAGGTATTTAGGGGCATCAGGGACAGATGAAATCAAAGCTCATTATATATAATAAATAAATACTTCAGGGACCATTCCGATGGAGTGTTAAATATTCGGAAGTAGGACTTCTATAACAGTATTCAAGTCAGGTTAGGGATATATTAATAGTGATAATATGTAACAATAATAACAGGGCATCTGGAACATAGGAAATCAAAGCTCAATACAACTAATAAATAAATACTTCACCTGGTATTTGGAATTAATAGTTCTACAACAGTATTTAAGTATCTTGTTGCATCAGGTTAAGGATATATTAATAGTAATAATATTGTGCGATAATTATAAAAGATATTTAAGGGCATCTAGAACACTGATAATCAAAGCTCTATATAAGTTATAATGGTATTGGCAGGCAGGAACAGTATTCAACAGTATTCCAGACTCTTGATGCGTCAGGTTAGGGATATATAAATAGTAATTATATTAATAATAATAATTATAACAGGTATTTAGGGGCTTCTGGGACAGAGTAAATAAAAGATAATTATATAATAAATAAATACTTCAGGGACCATTCCAATGGAGTGATAATTAACATAGGGATATATTAATAGATATAATATATAATAATAATAATAACAGGTATTCAGGGGCATCTAGGGCAGAGGAAATCAAAGTTTATTTTCACTGTTTCCTTCTAGAAAAGAACTTACCCGGCTTTCTCTTACTTTATTTGAATGTTTGTTATCAAATTCAACCTTTTAAGATGAGTTCATACCTGTGCCTTACAGAATATGAGAATTGCCAAGTCCCTGCACATGTTCTTCTCACAAATAACCAGAGATTCGGCAACGTTCCTAGTGCCATAGCTCATTTTAGCCATGTTCTCGTACCATTTGGGGATTCCTGCCATCATAGAATGGTTACACTCTATAAGCAGGAATCCAGGCACTCGCTCCAAGTTGATTGAACCTTTGCCGGCAATTTTGTATAATTTATTTGGCAATTCACTGACCACAAAACCTGTCACCGTCACCCCAGCGGGGGCAACAAGTGAAGCGCGGCGGGTAATCCTCCAGAGAGTCGAGTGGAGAGACCGGGCCCAGTCGTCTGTCAATAATTTCATTAATTCAATATTTGCGTATAATTTGATGGCTGCTCTCCAAGGCAACTCAACTCGCTCTGGCAATGGGGCTTATTATCTCAAGGGGGCACCCGCCCCAGAGCCGGCCCCCTGTTTGCGGCAATTTATGAATATTTTAGCATTCTATTACGAGGACACACACGGCTTCTAGAAGTCGGAGTAAAGCACGAATATGATCAGAGAGTGGAGTGTCTTATGTATTAAAAAATGCCAAGCCAACTCTGATGGCCAATTCAGAACTTACCAAGTCGCTCCAACTTCCCCCTTCGCCGTTTAATAAGCGAAAGTTTCCACATAGTTTTTCGAGCCGAAAAGTCAAACAGCAAAATGAATTGCTCCCGCCCAGCCAGCCAGGTTCAGATGGGTTCGAAGCCGGGCTCTGAGCCTGGCCGGGACTCTTCCAGCCCTCTTTGGGGTGCGGGTAATAAGCGATTTCATAACTGGCCAGCAAAAAGTTTTCATTTCGGTTCTGTTTGTTTTGCGTTTGGCCTGGAAAAGTGTCAGAAACTTTATCCACACAAAACAAATTGAAATTTTCCATATTTCTACGCATGCCTCGGCCGAGTTGTTGGTGGCTTCTTGTTTGCTGGCCCCTCGGCGGCTACCTGGCTACCTGGCGGCTTCCCTTTGTGCGGTGGCAAATTGATTTTTTAAGTTGTCCCCAAACAAATCAGTATGGAAAAATACGGCTATCCCTTTACCTACATCAAGTGTAGCTCCTGTTGGCCCCCCCAGGCTGGGGAGTCGAGGACGAACTCTCCCCTGGCCAAGTGATTGCTTCGCAGGCTTCACAGAAGCTCCCTGGTTAATTGTGTTATTACAATAAGGATTGTACCATAAATACAAGGACATATTTCTAATAAGTGCCCTCTGGATACTGGCATACATATTAAGTATGTACATAATACATAATAATTCCATTAGATATTCTACACATTTCTCGAGGTCTTAAGAGGTCTCTTAGATCTAAAACCAAATGGATAAGTCTTCAAAAACTCTGGCCAGCTCGATTAAGTTCCGATTAAGTCTTGGAATGATGTCCATTTTGGTCACAATACTTAGCCAGCTCGGAGATATGACACACCCTCATTAATTGGATTTACACAAAGCCGGCTCAGAGATTAGGAAAGCCAAGAAATGCCCTTGAGAGTTAGAGGACATACCATCTCTAAACCAAACGGCATTTATTCAAGTTATGGCACTTGGCTTATAGGCTGTACTACCGGACATTTATGGACTCAAAGTGATTAAGTATCGAGCCCGTTGTTATTTGGTTAGGTCGGATTGCCGGGAGTTCCAGGATTTTGACGGAGTTCTCAGTGGAGTTGAGGGCCCCGAACTAGCTCAAGTCCTTGTATATGCAAAGTACAAGCCTTTTGCCTTTGTTTCTCCTTCTATGTATTTTGCTCTCGCTGCGGCCGCTCTTTATTTATGTTTACTGTTCAGTTGTTGCTCCTCTGGCTCCTCTGGCTCCTCTGGCTCCTCCGGGTGCTCCAACTGCTCTGGCTGCTCTGGCTGCCCCTCGCCTACGCCTTGTAGCGGATATCCGGTTGCCGGCGTTGACTTTGGCACGCGGCGTCTCCTAATCCCCAGACCCACCCCCAGTCCCTACCAGCAAAACTTGGCCGGATATGCGCCTGCAAAACGAAAACGAAATTACGCCGAGGGGTTGGGCTTGGGATTGGGATTGGGTTTGGGAAGAAGGGCGGAAAACTCCCGGCCCTGTGCAAAAGAAACGGCTAAAGTAAACATTATCAAGTCTACGCGGAAGGGGCTTTCTGGCCGAGCTGGGGCTAACACGCTCAGTGGATTCCCTCCACTAAGAGCAACGACTATCAGATGCTTGAAATCAATCATTATTACTTGAACTAAATTCACTAGAGTTCTACAGAGATATCTATCTCTGGACAGAGTTAAGAGGAAGTTAAATATTAAAAAATTAAGAACTAATTTTAAAGACCTGGCTAAACTAAAGCATCGTACATATTAGAGCATCTTTTCAGTTGTAATACATTGTTGAAAAATTGCAGATACCTGGGTGTGGCTAGGTTCCATTTAATGTGAGAACGAAGGGAATCCCAGAAGTTGGTAACTCGGCTGACTCGTCCGTGCTTTTGGCCCGGTTCCCGCTCTCGTTTGCACATTTATCTGGCGCAGAAAGAAAAGAAACTTTAAATACAATCGACTGGCCCCATTTGCCTTGGCCTCGGGCTCGTTGTAACAATTTGTACAAATTACACATGCAGGCGCCTTCTGCCACTCCCGACTCTCAGTCCAGACTTGGCACACCCTTGGCTCAAATGAGACTTCCGCTTTAAGCGGAAATCAAATGGTCCTTTGGCCGGGTCCTGTGGTCCTGCCAGGCCTGCAATTCCGAGCTCCAGTGTCCCGAGTCCCGAGTCCCGTCCTCGTCATTATTACATATTATGAGGGTAACTTTATTAGCAGCCAGTTGTCTGTGGGCGAGTGCATCCCTTCATCCTGGGATATCTCCCCGGGCTGCGTGTGACCATGGCCATTGCTGTGGAGCTTATTAAATTGCCATTGGCCGGGTCACAACGAGCCATGCAAATTGCTCCATTGTCGTTGCAAATTAGTTGATGTGTCGTCCAGGGTTCGGAGTGGTACTGATTGCCAGGACCTGCAATATTGCAGCTCCTCGCCGGCATCCTGCTGCTGCAATTTCAAAGTTTATCAGCAAATGGAAGCTAGAAAACTTGTCCCCATCAACATCAACAACCATCAATCAATCATCGGAGCGAGATATGAAAACAGGGCAAATGCACTCTCCCGCTGGCTTGTGGCAGGCTCCAAGGACTCGGCACTGACCTCAGCGCACGGAGCGAAGAAAGTGAAACCTCAGTTTCCTGAAGTTTCCCGATTTCAGAGGATGACAGAAATCGATTATCAACTCGAAAAAGCAAAGATGCCGCCTGATAACAGTTTCAAACTATTTAGAACTTATAGTACGTAATTTAGGTTCTCGACCCCGAAAGCATTCCAATTTATTCATATTTTGTTTTGGAGGTTTTTTAAACTTCTTAGAGTTTGCATATATATCTTTTGCTTAGTTAGAAAAATGAAATAGAAATTGAAAGTTGTTCAAATTAGTTAGGTTTGGGGTCCGGAAATATAATAGAAATATTGAAGAAAGTAAACAGAAATGAACATGTTGAGCAACACCCAATGGAGCTGCCAACACAAATGTAGATGTTGCAGAAGTTTAGCATATACAGACTCTTTTTTTAGAATTATTTCCATGTTTATCAACCGATTTTACTCAAATTTTTAGAGCAAGTCTGCACAAATGTATATACAACATACACCTAAGTATACCTTAGTTATAATACCCTTGTATCTACTGGGTACAGGGTATATAAATGCAAGTGCTTATAAAAGAAACCAGAGTGAAATATATAGTGAAAAATTAAAATTTTTAAATAAATTTTGGTGGAAAATGTGTTTTACATGTGTTTCCCCTAATTTAACTTTAGTGTTGCTTAAGTTGACTCCCGGGGTGAGTCCCCTTTTTGTGAACAGTATTTGGGGAATGCCCCTCCATTCGCCCCCATTCACCTCCGTTCTTGATTGGCATTTTCAATTATTAAGCAGGCAGACATAAATTCATTTCCACAGCAACTCACACTAAAAGCGAAGCCAAGTTCATGGCAACACAGAGGTGGCACTCCGAGGACTACCCCACATGTTGGGACATAAAGTCCTTATGGCAGAATCGTGAGATTTTTGCGCTGCTCGCAGGAAACTGCTAGTATCCCAGCCAGTGGCCGTGTGAGGTCCCAGTCCCAGTCCCAGTCCCGTTTCCAGTCCGGTGTCGTTTCGTTTAACGGAATTTTAATGGCCAGCGATGATGTTGGCGATGCTGGCGATGTTGGCCTGTCGCTTGCTGCTCCCTCAGTCGTTGCAAATTGAGTGGCAATGGCCAGCAAAGCGTTGGCCAGGATCACAGGGCCCGGTTCGTGACGAGGAGCCGGGCCGGTAGCTGTTTAACCCGATTTAATGCGTGTTGCAATCGCCCGTAAGGCAATCAATTTTTATCACCCCGCCCGGGGTGACTCCTCAACGACGCCAAGGAGCAACAGCTGGCGGGGCAACTAATGACTTTGATAATGGAGCGACCGACGGGGTCCCCGGGGGAGTGGCCTCTACTTGGGATACTCCGAGACCTAACAAATGGCGACGACTTTGACAAATTCCCAATACAGCCAGGTAGCTGAGGTAGCTGGCAATGGCGGCGCCTCTCCAGAAAGCTCCGGGAGTTAAGGTGGCTAAGGTGGCCGACAGGCTGGGTTGGTTCGATGCTCCAGTGGATTCCTGGTAAACGTTTTACATATTGTAAAATAACAATATCAACAAATTCTGCGAAAAGACAGCAGACAGCGAAGTGGAGTACGGCGAGAGGTGTTCAGTCAGTTTTGGTCTACCAAAAAATAATTAACAAAAGAATATTGTTTCAAGTTGCATTTCTGAATCAAACAAGAAGTTATACCAACTTTAGATGTCGGGTTTCAAGGGGTTAATACTTTATTAGGAATAGTTGACTTTAAATGGCATTTAAGAAACCTCTAGGGTTTTGAAATCACTTCAAAGGGTGTCTAAAAGTTTCAATTTCTAAATGTTTCTAAATCCAAGTTCTCTGCCAATTTGTTAATTTTAATTTGTTTAATTGACATATTTTAGAGACCGTTTGAAGAAGTTATACCAACTTTAGATGCGAAGTTTCAAGGCTGCCTTATAACTCTATTAGAAGTAGTTGACTCTAAATGTCACTTTAGAAATCTCTAGGGTTTTGAAATCACTTTAAAAGGTGTCTATGCAATGAAATGCTTCAAAAACCAAGTTCTTTGCCAATTTGTTAATTTTAATTTGTTTAATTGACACATTTTGTAGCATAATTTAGACACCGTGTAAAGTGATTTGAAAACGCTAGTGATTTCTGTAGCGCCTCCGCATATATATTTTGACTCGGCTGCGACTGCCACTTGATTAATTTGACTCTTAATGGCATTTCAGAATTCTCTAGAGTTTTGAAATCACTTTAAAATGTGTCTAAAAGTATGCAATGAAGTGTTTCAAGAACCAAGTTCTCTACCAATTTGTTAATTTTAATTTGTTTAATTCACACTTTTTTTAGCATATTTTAGACACCGCTTGAAGTGATTTGAAAGCGCCTCCGCATATATGTTTTGACTCGACTGCGACTGCCACTTGATTAATTTGAAGCAAATGTAGTTCAGGCAAAGCTAGGTGGACTTCTCTCCTCCTGGGACTCGCACCTAGTTCCCAGAAACTCCTGGAGCCGCCCTGGCGGCACTCTGGCACACGGCACTGGAGGTTGTCAAATTTCTGGCTGGCAGAGGCCGTGAAATGGCAGCTCAAATTTCGTTATAATATTTATGCGTTCTCTTTGCGGAAGCATGTGTGCGAGCCTCTGGGTGTGTGTGTGTGTGTGTGTTGTGTGTGTGTTGAGTGCTCGGGGCGGCTGTGAAGGCGGTGCCGCCAGGGTTGCCAAGTGCGCACTTTAAAGCCCTGGGCTCCTCCAAATCGGTCTGCGGTCGAATCAATCGGGCTGGGTCCTGGGTTTTCCCCGAGCTCGGTCTGTAACAAGTCCTTGTTGATGTTTTGCTATTGTGCCGTAAGCGGCTTACCGCTCTAAATCACCAGCCCAAAGGAGTCGCAGTCGGAGTCCGAGACCGAGACCGAGTCCAGGACCTATCCGCGTCCAGGAGAGCCACCTGAAGGTACAATGTTGTTGCGGGGCGGGGGGCGCCGCCCACATCGGAATTAGAATCGAGCAAAAGTTTCAAGTGCCGGTGAGGAGAGCTCCTAACGAGGTTAAGGGTATGTGTGTTTTGGGCAATTGTATTAAGGTCCTGGGTATCCTTACCTCCCTCGTACCTAATGTGGGTACTGCCAGAGATACAGATACATGCATCTGTATCTGTATCTCTTGTTACTGTTGCTGTATCTGTATCCGCACGGAGCGGATACTTTTGTTCGCTTTTCATTGTTGTTATGCGCATAAGCATAAAATATTAATAACATCAACAGAACGAACGGCAAGCTGGGAAAACTTTCAAAATGGAGAAACAAATGCTTATAAGCACGCATAAAAAAGCTGGCGAAACTGAGCCAGGCACCCAGCCCACTCCAAGTTCGACTTCTGCAATCCGGTCTTGACTACACTTCCAAGCGATTTCCCTCGCCAGAGGAGTATTGCTATCTGAGCCATCTCTGGTCAATCTGCGGCACCCTCTGATCGGACGGAGGACAGCGCTTTTCCCCCGCTTTCCCCGCTTTTCCATTCCCTTTTCGGTTTCCACTTCGTTTGCATTTTCCCTCTGTCACTTAAAACAAACGAAAAAATAAAACCAGGGACCCTGTGGTCGGGGCGAATCAAAATCAAAGTCTGGAACTCCTGCCTACATCCTTGTGGTCCGCTGCACAGCGCGAAAAAGTGTATTGAAATTATTAAACGAATTTTCAACATTTTATTTTATACCCTTGCACTTTAAGACAGTAATCCGCAATGCACTGAATGAGATATTTGCTACCCTATAAACTATATACATATATTCTTGATCAGTATATTAATATCCGAGTCGATCTAGCCATGTTCGACGCAATCGAAAGATCTCTCTCAGTTTTAGAGCTATCCAGTTGAAATGATCCCATGAAAGGAAGCTACTATGCTTGCAGGACTTTAAAATATAGTGTTTCAACTTGTATAACACTATATTATCAAATAATATAGTGTTTCAATTTGTATAACACTATACTATCAAGTAATATAGTATTTCAATTTGTATGAACTATATTATCAAGTTATGCAAGCATCTCTCTGAGTATAACTGTTTTAATTTATTATTATTGCAACCGATAAGAAAAATGTATGAAGCTCTATCAAAGTCCAACTAAAAATAACTAGTTCGCTACTAAGTGAATCTAATAAGACGTGTCTGCTGCTTTGTGTGTACACTGCAGGCAAAGCCTGAAAGAGGTACCAAGAAGATGGTCTTTCCGAAGAGCAAGCGGCATTAAGAGAACGAAAGTGGCTCTCGTGGGTTAAAGCGAAATCGCGATATATATAGATAGACAGATATAGATATAGATAGATAGATATAGATAGATATAGATAGATATAGATAGATATAGATAGATATAGATAGATATAGATATAGATAGATATAGATATAGATATAGATAGATAAATAGATATAGATATAGGTTCTTTCGATTCTCTTATTAATAAAGTCCGCGGACAAGCGGTCTTTTGTGAACCTTTATGGAAAAGGCAACTTCACTTTCGAATATTCTTTTATTTTAAATCGATATAAAGAACAAAATCAAGTAAAAGCAAACCAATATCGAGATCTATATAATACATTAATGCATATGAGTTTGTATGTGCTTTTTATATTATTTTTAAACAATGAAATACGAAACAAACGATAATTACAGCTCGCATTTATCAAGCAAAAGTTATTAATATAAAGATATTAATATATTTGAAATGCCTTTTCATTAAATACTAATTCAGGCATTTTTCCGAAATGAAAATAAAATCCAAGCCTAACTTTTTCTCCAAGTGCAATGGCGCCCTGTCTTGTACTTTGTGTGTGTGTGTTCTGTGTGTTTTTGTGCACTTTACGACTTTAATTATGTAAGTACATAATTGTGTTATTATCGTAAGCTTGCAGAGCGCAACACATGGCAGCTGTGGCTCCGGCTCCGAGTCCGGGTCCGGGTCCGGGTCCTGTCCAGGCCCAGTAAGTGTCCCTTCGCCTCCTTTGCCCCACCAAATATGTGTCTGACCTCGTCTGGGCCGCTTGGCAAGCATTTTACGGCCATTAAGCCCGGCAGTGTCTCTTCGGGCCTACAGCCGCGTCCGTGTCCGTGTTCGTGTCCGTGCCAGCACCCTCACCCTAGGTCCTGGCCCAATCCCTGCCTGGCTTTGAGCCAGGCCTAACCTTTGGGCTCTGCTCCGCTCCACTGTTTACATTGTAATCTCTGGTCCGGGCTTTCGGCGGCTTTTGGCCCCGGCCGAAAACCATTTCGCCTGTTCATTGTTTTCTTATTATTTAAATTGGGAAATTCTGCTTTTAATTATGCATTGGCCAGGCTCTCAGGCCCCGGCTTTCCCTACTTGTTTTTCCACTCCGACAGGCCGCTGACCATTAGGAGCGATTTTCCAAAAATTAAAAACTCCGATTATTGGTAACCTGCTCCTGCTCCTGGTCCTGCTCCTGTCCTCGTTCGTCCTTGTCTTCCCTCAGCTGAAACTCAATTTCAATTATTTTCTTTTAATTAGTGAGCGAGTGTGTGGCGCAGATTGCGGGGGCGGAGCTCCAAGTTTCAATTCAATTATCGCTTTGATGAATATATGTAAATAATGCCAACATCTGAGGCTGACAAATGAGAATTTCCTCAATTTGTCTCTCGCTGGCGCTTTGTCTCCATTCCCTTCAATTTGTTGGGACCTCAAATTTCAAAGGAAACTCCCCAATCGCCGTAGGGAGGGGGGAGCAACAGGTGAACAAAAGTTAAGCTGCCTGATGTCAGTGCACCTGTCCCTGATAAGAAGAAACATCCAATCGGAATGGTTAATATTACTTACTTAACCACAACCATTACACTCGGTAATGGCGTTAAGGTTTTGGTAATGAAAGCTTGTATTCTTAACTGATATTATCATAAAAACAGAAACTAGTATCTGTTTCAAACTGGCAACTATTTACTGTCTCCAACTAGGGCTCAAAAGTAAGGCTCCATTATTGAAATTGATTACGAAATTCTCTATTTTGCCAGAAGTTTTCGAGGTATAGAATAATTAAGCTATAAGATCATGATCAAGATCAAGCTAGCACCTTGGAAAGACTCGCTTAAAGCCCAAATCAAACCACGACTTTAGGCCAGAAGTCCTTAAAGACTTAGCCAGAACCAGCAGCTGACCTGGATATATAGACCCAGCCGATGTCTGTCATCAGTAACCCTTTTGCTGACAAAGTTTGGAAACTTTATATATCGTAGGCAGAAATCATGGCAAAGATGCTTGATTTTCCTGATATTACCAGATCCCTCTCTAGTCCTAGCTGGACCCCAGTTCCGTCCCCAAGTAAACGATTATTAAGTGATTTTCATTTGCAGCTTGACATCATCCAATAACCGAAACGAGACGAAACGAGGAGCCCCTTCCCTGTTGGCACACTTGAGCGGCAATCCGTCAAAGTCAAAATTGCGACAGTGGAAATGATAATACTTCTGCAGCCTTCAGTTGCAATTTGTTTTGGCAGGGCAGGCGGTATACCATCCACGTGCTCACCCCTCCTCCGGCGGAGGAATGCGGCTTCCCTGCTGGCAGGACGGAAATAAATTGTTATTAATGTGCTCTGCCTTGCCTGTGGCTCTGGTTCCAGGCGGGGGCACACTTTATACTCCACTCCGTTACTCCAGGAATCCCGCCCAGTCGATAAATTAGTTGGCAAAACGCGAGCGAGCCAATTTAATGGGCTGGCCACTTGTTGAGGAGGCATCTTCCCGCCGTAAACTGTTTACGGCCAGCTCTCAAATTGATTTGTGCCCAGAGCGAATCAAATCAATGGCATTGGGGCGACTCCGTAGGTAATCATAACTGCGGGCTGCGGCTTGGCTGGGCCTGGCTGGGCTTCCTTTTGCCGATCATAAAGCGGAAACAGTCCTGCGAATGCCGCCATAAAGGCCAAGATGAGCACAGAGCCATAAAAAAGAAACCAACCGGGCCAGGACACACAGAGCAACCTGCCAGGAGGAGACGCCTTCAAGGCCGACCAGCGAATGATGGCTCTGCCGAGGAATCCTTTGCAGGATGCTCCGAGGCCTCGTTAAGTTGCGAGCAGCATCCGCCATCCCCAACACTGGGAGAAAAAAATGAAGAAAGGAATTACCCATAACAGCCTGGCCAAGTTATCGCTCGTTTCTGGCCAAGAACATTCTATATTTAACCTTCGATTTGCCATTTTCCCAAGCTAAATTTGTTTAGATTTTCGACTTAGCTTAGCTTTAGTATGTGAAGTAAGTTATATGGGATTACCCCCTTTTGGCCAGAGAAGACCTGCTTCCTAGGCTTGGTCTTGGCCACCTTTTTTCTCTCCGTGTTGCAGGACCCCTCCATCTCCCGCCCGTGGTGACTGGTGTCGTTTATTTGCATTTGACTGTGCGCAGTGGGCAAAGTATTCAAAACAGATTTGTTGGCCAGATTGTAGAGCGCTAACAGTTCATTACCCAAATGACTGCGGGGCCAAAAGGGAGTGGGGGACGGCAGCGATTTGGCTGAAAAGGTTTTCATTACAATTTCGGGCACTCGCCGAATGGTAAACTTTTGCCCAGATCCCACCTCCCGCCTCCTGCTCCTCCCCAGGCCGCCTTCTGGCTGCCCTGTAGTTTGAGATTTGATTTAAAAGTTGGGGCCCAAGTTTTAGCCGCTGCTGCTGTCGGGGGAATTGCAAACTTTTTAATAGTTATTCATACAAAATCATTTACGAGTGCGCCCTCCAGAACCCCAGAACCCAGACTCCCAGAGTCCCAGCCTCCAGGGCCTGCTGCCTCATCATTTGTCCATGTTTCGGAGTGGAGCACATGTGGGCAGAGCAAGGAAACTTCGGGGCCAAGTACCCAGTACCAAGTTCCCGCAGCGCGAACTCTTTGCGCGGCACCTGGACGATGATTGACTGATGGATCCCCTTCCAGGCCGCCTGATTGATGGAGGAAAAGTTCCATGGACTCACCCACCAACTAAGGCGTAAGCTGGAACTCACCTTAGAGAGAGATATTGTCCCCTTTCTAGTCTTCCGGCAAAGCCACCCGGCAAAGCCACCCAGGAGAGCACAGTTTAATGAGAAAATAACTTGGATGTGGCCATAAATTCATTTCCGCCCGTTGTTTAATTTCCTGCGCCATCCGAAAAACTTTTAGCTACGCGCGAATTCATATGTAATTACAATTACGAGGTAATCTCAGCGCGGGGACAGACAATGGAGTCCTGGCTCCACCTCCAGCTGCTGCGGCTCCTCGGAGATGGGGTCACGGTCGAGGTCGCACTGTGGTGCCGCTCTTGGGTACGCGACACTTGGGCCCCACTGCCGGGAAGGTAGCTGAATGAGCACAAACTTGATTCAATTAGGGCTTTTCGCATGGCAATCGATAGACTTCAAAGACCTGGCAGACCTGGCAGACCCGGAACACCTGCCCTCTGCCCTCGTTCTCGGCCTGTAATTAGAAAATCAATGCCGGCAGTAGTACGAATCAAATGTCAGTCAGTGAACCCATTTCAATGTTCTCCCCCGTTAACCTCATTTTGGTTTTCTATTTTTCTGTTATTATGTAGAACGAATGTTGGCTAAATCAAATTAATTATTTAGGGGGGTAATGTGAGCCAGGAAAACAAGAATATACGGGCTTTGTTCGCGGAGAACCTCAAATAGCTTTGATTCTTTAGAGAAAGAGTAATGAAAATATTATCTAAATGGCGAACATTATTGCAGGAGTACATGCCACAGCTGGCCGGGATCGGGCTGTGCGTGGTCAACCTAATGGACGACATGCAGGAGTACACACGAGGACTCTTCCTCCTAATGTGAGTGAGGCGTCGTTGGGCGGGCGGCTGTCATCTGACATGTTTTTGCGGTTTACAGGTACTGCGGCCCGGCCATTCTGCTCTCCTACCTGTACATCCGCACCTCCCAGGAGCTGCGTCCGCCCGAAGGACCCTTCGCCGTGATGATGTACGAGCACCGCGCCGATTTAAGGATGCGCCAGAGGTGAGTTACCGGGCTGCAGCCCTGTGATTATCGGGGGCTAATTGGGCTGATTAATTCGGTGGAGGCAGGCCAGGTAATCCGTCTCCCCATCGCCACGTGGACCACTCTTTCGCCGACGCTAATGAGTCTTGGAGGCACTTCTTTAACGAGTTCGAATTTCTTGAGTTACTTTCCCAGATTTGTGTACAATCAGTGGGGTTTCTCCTTGCAGGAACTCCTCCACATCCTCGGTGGAGCCGCGCCAGCTGAGCGGCGGGGGCGTGGCCGGTCTGAGCAACGGCGGCGGCAGCTCGGCCCGATCCTATGACCTTTACAGCGCCGAGCTGGACGTGCACCGGGAGAAGCGGAAGCAGCGCAACTTCGGGAGCATGGCCGCCACCCAGGTGGTGTGCATGTGCCCCCTGATGATCCTGCGCTTCGCCAGGCTCTCGCTGGAGGAGACCTACGAGAACATGAAGCACTTTGACTTCACCTACCTGATGTTCGTCTGGGTGGCCTTCCTGCCCACGATCATCTTTCCCTGCATCTACGCCTCGCAGATATTGCCCAGGTGAGCATGTCACCTGCCCCCTATAGGTTTTCCAAATAAGATGGCCGGTATGCCTCCATTCTTCTCATTCGCAGGGACGAGCAAGAGCGTCTGAGGGGCTACTTCCGGCTGTCATCCAAGCGGAAGCAGAAGACGCAGCGCCGCAGCGACGCCGGCGGAGGGTCCGGATCCGGTGTGGGCGAGGATTCCATCGAGAAGGATGAGCCTTCGAATGCCACAAGCGGTCACCATGCCGCCGCCAGCACCGAGCACGGCCAGAAGCATGCTCCCAAGGTGCGCTACGAGCGGGAGCGCCAGCCGGGACATGGCTCATCCTCGGGCGGCGATCGCTACAGTGGGGCACCCCATCGACAGGGCAAGGATCGAGACAGGGATAGGGACCGGGACAGGGACAGGGAGAGAGACAGGGACCGACGGGCCGGAGGGCGAGGAGCCGGCGACGCTGGGGTGGTCAACAATCTGGGCAAGGATGTGCGCGGCAAGAAGCACGACGTCAAGATCAACATCATCTCGGACGGGGGCCATGGCAGCACCACCGGCACGCACCATGGACACCGCAGCAAGCAGGGGCTCAGCAGCAGCAGCAGCAGCAGCAACCAACGGAGTCGCCCCAATCCCGGCCAGCGTCAGCACGGCAGCAAGCTGGCCGTCGAGTGCCTCTCCAATGTCACTGCCTCCACCTACTGCAATGGCAATGGCAGCGCCACTGGCAACGGCCTGGGCAGTGTCCTCATCCCGGACGACAGCAGCACCAGCAACTATGGCGACGGCGAGGAGAGCTCCGTGGTCAGTAGCATGATGGTGCCGCCGCAGCGCTGGCCGGCAGCGGGCTCGGGCTCGGGACCGGGCCAAGTGCTGCGCCACAAGGACGTCTCCTTCAGCGAGTGCAGCAGCACCTTCTCGTCGAGCACCCTGGAGCGGGACCTGGAGATCATGGACCAGCTGGAGCGGGAGCGCAGCATGGACATCCAGGAGATGCTGCAGCGCGAACGGGAGCGAGACAAGGTGCGCGGCAGTGTCGGTCGCCAGCTGCCGGACATTGAGAAGCTCTACGCCCAGCGGTCGCCCAAAGGCAAGCGGGGCGAGGCAGCCGGAGCTGGGGCAGGCTCGGGATCTGGCCTGGCCCTAGTGCTGCCCGGCAGCGATCCACTGAGCAGCCTCTCCCAGTCGCAGTCCCTGTCCACGGAGTACAGCCTGTGCTCAACGCTGGAGCCCACTGGCTCGGGCGTCCATGAGGAGGAGGTGCTGCGACAGCATCTAGAGGAGCTGGAGGAGGAGGAGGTGGTGCCGCCGGACTTCTACGATAGCTATACACCCGGCGGGGCCCAGAATCTGCCGCCTGGTGCCGCCGGTACCGCCGCCGCCGTCGCCGCTGCTGCCCCGCCCGCCTATCAGTATCAGTACAGTCGCAGCCGGTTGAGTCGCAAGAGCTCCGGCTCCGGATCGGGCCACCACAGCCACGGCCGGGTGGGCGCCGGCCACCATCATGGCCAGCATGTGGGCATCGGTGGCGGCATCGGGAGCGTGACCAGCGGACGGGGCTCCAAGCGGGACAGCTTCAACTCGCTGAACGGCACCGATCTCATTGCCGGCGCCTTCTGCGAGCTGGATCCGACGCAGCCGCTGAACAAGATGGCCGTGATTGACAGCAGGATGCGGCGCAGCAGTCCCCGCAATGCCAGCTTCAGCTCCGGATCGGGCGTGTCCGGCCGGAGCTCGATGAAGTCGTCCTCGCGGGACTACGACTACGGCCACGGCTCCTCCTCGCACTCTGCCCATCCCGAGCTGGACTTCAGGGAGAACATCTTCGCGGAGCTGTAAGCCGTAAGCCGCAAGCCAGGTGGCCACGGGTCAAGGATAACGAAAAGCTTTAGCATGTTGTTTGTTGGGAAGGACTTTTCGGGCGTTGGTGTGGCTGGCAGGACTCGCAGAACCCCCGGGACTTGGCAGTGAGTGTGATGTTTGTTTTTTATCTTACTTTTTTTTTGAAGACTATAGAACTTGGGGACTTGGGACTTAAATAGCGTTAATAGTGGCCAAATTTAGGGCGGAGGAGATGCGTTGCAAATGCTTAAGATACAGAGTAATTTACAAAAGCTAGTTATTGGAATACTTGAGGCAACTGGTTGTTGATCAGTTGAGCAGTCCCCGATCACAGATCGGAGCTGGAGATCGTGCAGGAGCAGGAGCAGGAGCAGGAGGCTCGTAGGAGACTGTGCCAAGGAACGAACATACACACACTCCCGGAGCCATCTGGGGATTATCGATAGTATATAGATATATATATTGTCTTTTAAATGTTTGCTAACTAACCTAGTCGCGGGGCGAGCTGTGCCAGTCTTTTTAAAGTTGAAACTTTCCCAAGCTGCATCATACATACGTATTTGGATATATATGCGAAACGATATATATATATATATATACACTAGACATATGCTAAGACATATTGAATATTAACAAACCAAATGCAAAGTTTATTGAATGTTAAATCAAAGTCAAAATACGAAATAAGAAACTTGAAATACGAAATACGAAATACGAGATACGAGAAATACCAAAATCGAAATACCAAATACCAAAATCGAAATACCAAATACCAGAATCGAAATACCAAATACCAAATCCGAAATACTTAATACCACATCCGAAATACTTAATACCAAATACCACACACCAAATAACAATTCAAGTCAAAGGATAAACCAAACAAGCTGTAGCTTTAAGACAGGGCAATTCTTCTGAGCCCCAAAGAATTGCTCCACACACACACACACACACACACAACAGACACTAAGATTTGCGAAACAGAATCCAATTTGTTGGGTTATATAGGCCGGTTATCGACTATATGCCACTTACTATATAGTACTTACCCTATTCTCGTGCATGTGCCGTGTGTGTGTATAGCATAAGTTCATTTTTTCTGTGCCCTTGTTGTGGATTGTGGCGATGATGGTGATGGTGTGAGCGCGAAACTAATAAAAGCAAATTTTATGTGAGTTGAACACACAAACGCAAATCTCTCGGCCTGCAGTGCGGGCCGTTTTATTTCTGTCCCAAAAGGCATTCGAATCCCTTCCCTGGGCGAGCCGGCCGGCAGCACCTCGATAAAATCCGTGCAAATGCAGCAGGGCGAGGCCCGGAAAATAATTCGCAGCGCTATAAACGCCCCGGGGGAGCTCGAAGGGAGCCGGAGCCGGAGCCGGAGCCTGAGCCCGGGGAGCCTGGGGAGCCTGGGGAGCCTGAGCCGTGGTGGCCAACGGAATAGGGTCAGTGAGCGAGTTCAAAAGTTCAGCGCGAGGTTTAACAGCCCCGAAAAGAAGTCACTGGCTCTCTGGGGCTCGCAGCTCGCATCTCTGCGGATTCGGATTGGTATTCGGTATCCCATGACCCGCGACCCGCGACCCCTGACCCGTGACCCGTGACCCGTGACCTGACCCAGTAAAATGATTAAGTGCCGTTATTTAGCAGCTGGCTAGATTTACTTGGCTCCACGCTGCACGCTCCCATTTCGAGTTCCAGTTTGTCTCCATTTTGGCCGCATCTCTTCCTGCCCTTTGTTGGCTCCCTGGGCCATTTTTTTGCATAATTTGAGCTGTTTATTTTGATGGCTTACGGAACAGAGGCAGGGTAATCGTAAAACGACAAGCATTCCATTTGGATAAGCCAACTTTAATGGAGAAACACGCCCGGAAATGGTGGACATCCATCCGCCAAGGGCGTAGTCCAGTCTTATATAATAATTAGATCAATTGGAAAAAGAGGTTTACCTTCATCCACAATACACTGAGAAAATCATAGGACTCCCACCCTAACAGGGAAGCATGTCCCCCCTTGGAAGATGTAGTACTGCGGCCCACTCCTGGAGGCATGCTGGGTCTGAAAGCAGAAGTTATGGGGATTAAGTACAGCCCTAACTTTGGGTCACTCGGCGGACACGGCAGACAACTTTCGGTTGTGTGAAATGCGCTTTCAATTACACGCCGAGCGTAATGAAATGCGCGCAAATAAATTTACGATGATCACGTATACGCATCACGTATACGCAGCGCAGGCCGAAGGCAGGTAGGGCCAGGTAAGTCGCGGTAAGTCGCTTAAGTGACCATTACACTAACCACGTCTCCGACGCTTTCATAATCAATGGGCCGTCCAAATCGCTTTGGGCCATCAAAACTGCATTCCAAACTGAGCCAATTTCTGGCACTGCCGCCGATTTTGGCCTTAACCCCGCTTCCGGAACCTGGATCGCCACGGATCTCTTAGGTTTTTGCAACACCCCCTACACAGTGAGAAACATAGTCGTCGTTAACTTTATGGCCCATAAATTGCAAGTAGGGCCATCACCTAATTGGAGGCAGAACCTCACAGCTATAACCACTTGAATGCCAGCTTGAATGGCCCACACTTTGCGCTCAGTGCAGGCGCCTCCGTCCCCATCGGCAGTTACGCTTTTCGGGGGCATTTTGGGCATTCCCCTCACGTGCCCATAAACAACGCTTTATGCCGGTGTTTATGCTTAGTTTCTGTTGGCCCAGCGGGGCGGATTGTTATGTAAGTGCCAAAGAGCATATTCAATTTGAATTGGAATCGGAATTGCCAGCTCCATCTACATGTACCTCCCTGCTCCCGGGTTCCCCCAGGGCGCCCACTGCTCCCCGAGCTGGGTTTTGTTGTTGTTGTTGTCATTATTGCTTATTCCATATTCCGAACGCATTTCTCCATGCCGACGGAAAAGTTTAAAGAAAGAAAGTTATCCGCCGAAGAGAGCAGCAAAACAAAGCCAGAAAATTAAAATGAAAACGCAATTATGGCATATTAGAATAATGTTAATGGAGGCGACAGCTGCTAAGATGTCTTGCCAGGAAGAGCCTCAAGTCGGTCAAGAACTCTAACTGGCAATAGAAGTAAGTGAAAGATGCTGCTGGCTTGATTTTGGTGCAGATTAAGCAACTATATGGCTTAGTTGGTATGTTTGACTTGGGGGGTTTCACAGTTTTCATTGTGTTTGATTATTTTTGGCATGATTTTTGGCCCCTACAAGCCAAAGTACAGGTAGTGACAGCCAAGCTGGCACCTGCCACCTGGCACCTGGCAAAAGCTGGTATAAAGCCGCCAGACCATCGGCCGGCGCTGCACAGTCGTCCATCGACTTTCGCGCTACTAACGAGCCACACACTCCACGGGAGCCGCCGACGGACACCGACACCGACTCTGTTCCCGCTTTCAGTTAGCAGTTATCAGTTCCTTCGAAACCCACCGGACATGCTTGCAGTGACCTTGACGGTGGCCGCCTTGGTGCTGGCCAGCCAGCAGGATGTCTGCCGGGCGCAGCTCTCCCTCCACACGGACGCCAACACCAACTCGTTCAGCCTGAAGACTCCCGGCCTGCAGCAGACCTTCACCAGGTACTACGGAGCAGCCAGGACGCAGCCACAGGCACAGCCGCAGGAGGCGGAGCAGCCGGCACCAGTGCAGCAGCAGGAGCAGCTGGTGAGTGAACGTATATCCTACCTAGCTTGGCCCCTGTCCTGGCTCCTTTTCTTGGAGGCTTAGACATGATTTAAGGCTATCAATACTGGCTTGAGTTTGCCTTCTGCCTTGGGGATCCTAAGGAAACTAAAGCTTTAGCTTCTATAGATAGATATATATGATGATATATATATAAGATAGATCAGATATATATATATATAAATATAGATAAGAAGTAGCCCATATATATTGTGAAACACAGAACAAACTTGGTTCCAATTCGAAGTCAAAGAACTATCTGGGCTTCTACTACTAAAGGTGTCCTAAAACAACTATAGCTTTAGCTTCTATGGATAGATATATACGATGATTTATATATAGAAATAGATAAGAAATATATATATATAAATATAGATAAATAATATAAATAATATAGATTCCCTTTCGAAGTTTAATAACTGTGTAGGCCTGAGTGAGACCTTTGTTTACCTTCTACTAAAGGGCTCCTAAGAGAACTAAGGCTTTAGCTCCTCTAGATAGATATATATGATGATATATCAGATCCGAAATATATATATAAATATACATATTGATAAGAAATAGCCAATATTTCCTGAAACATAGAAGAAACTCGGTTCCATTTCGAAGTTTAAGAACTGCGTAGGCCTGAGTAAGACCTTTGTTTACCTTCTACTAATGGTGTCCTAAAAGAACTAAAGCTTTAGCTCCTATAGATAGATATATATGATGATATATCAGATCCGAAATATATATATATAAATAAATAAAGTTTAAGAACAGTGTAGGCCTGAGTGAAACCTTTGTGTACCTTCCAGTTAGAAAAGATATCCTAAAAAAACCAAAGCTTTAGCTTCTTCAAGACTTTGGCTTTAATGAATTTCAAGAACTGACTAAGCTACCCTGGATATTCAATCTCCCAGTGGAGTATTAGGCCCAGAGAAAATCCCCCAATAAGGTACTCTATTATTGCCAATGATTTCTTTTTAATTATCGTCTGCAGAGCTCGTTTGTAGAGCTCACTTCAGTTGTCTAATTTGTGCCGCTGGATCGGCGCCTGCGTCCCATGGGCAACTGGGACATGGCCTGGCCGATGCCCAGGTTCAGTCCTCCGGCTACGGGCTGGCCCATAATCTCGCCGCTGTACTGGTTGACGAGTCCACCACCCGTGTCCGCCAGTTGCTGCACTTGGCCCATGGCCAGCATCATTCCAGTGCCGAGGTCCTGGGGATCAGTAATGAGATCAGTATCAGTTAAGGGCAGACCGTCCTCTCACCTGGGGCCAAGCGTTTGTGCAGGAGCTGGCCAGCAGCATGAGGCCCAGGCTGAAGATCAGAGCAGGCGATGTCATCGTGTGTAGAATGCAGAGGCCCCACTGCCTTCTGCTGGGCTTTTAGCCAGGTATTTAAGCCAGGCCCGGTGTGCATGTTCCAAGCTGCAATTAGCCCGGCTTTGTATCGATCTGATATCTGGCTTAATACCACAGAGAATAGTCGCTAGGCATGCGAGCTTATGGAAAGTACTCGCGTTCATTGATTGCAAATGATATCTAGGCTTTATTCTATATATTTGCAAAATAATGGCCCGATTCTAGACGGACGCGGAGAAGACCTCGTTTTCCGCACTGGGATCTGGGGCGAATAGGTTCTTCAGCTCCTCGAAGTAGTTCTTGAAGGAGTCCACCATCGACTGCCAGGCCTGGGTGATGTTCTGGCCAAACTCCCGGGCCGCGTTCCCGATGCGCTTGTCCAGCCGAGGAACATCCGGATAGACCAGATGCGGTCGCACATCGTCGTACTCGTTGGAGTAGTCCAGTTCCAAGTCGCTTCCACCCTGAGCCCGGGCTAGGCCGAGGGTCAGGAGGGCCAGGGCCAGGGCCGCAATTAGGTAGCTGATTCCCATGCCGATTCCGCTAGCCATTGGGCCAACTGTTGTGTCCAGTCGCTGGAGGCCGGCTTTTGTACTGCAGCCCCCGATTGGGGCCCACGTGCGATGGCCGGCTCCGATTTCCCCCAGTCCGGACACGGAAATGTTCGGCCGCATGTCCAGATGCATCTCCTCAGGCCGGAAGTGCCAGCTGCCGGCTGCCAGCATCATCGTGACTCGGCTTGATGCCAATCTCTGACATCTGGCAGGCCGTAATTACTCTGACCCCGCCGGCCCTTTATTGCGGTTGAGTTTCGATTGCATTCCTCGGATACTGCAATTTGTTTCCCGGTATACGTACCAGAAATCACTTTCCCCTGAGTATTTGTGGGGCTGCCTGCACTTTTCATTCCCCCCTGTGATACATCCTCATTTAGAAGTATTTCTCTCACAATTTACTTAGCTTTTATTGGCCTTATTTGCTGCTGAATGTTGTGTTGTTTGTTCTTGTTACTAAGACTTTTTGTGGACACAAGCTTAAGCATTAGTTTTAGTTTTGTGGAACTTCCTGGGAAAGTCTTTAAAGTAATTTATCAATTGTTTATCAATAAATTACTTGATTTTTGGTAGGTAGTTGAAGGTGCCTTAATCACTCTTAGCTTAACTCGTTAAGAGGCGATTTTTAAAAACAAACATTACTACAGGTGTTCAGAGAATGAATTATAATTAAATTTAAGAATTAAGTGAAAAAAACTAGATGATATAGTTCGATGTTTATATATTCTTGGAGTACAGATAAATATGTTATGAAACTACAAAGTTATAAATCTTTTTATAGTAATTTTCCGATCCAATTCTATGACTTTGCTTTGGAAACACTCTTAGGAAGCTTCCTAGTTCCACATTCTTTTATCCATCGATATCTATTAATTATTTTACTATTATTAATGCCAAAAAAGACGGAAAAAAGAGGTTTCTGAGAGGGTATACCTTTTCCCTCTTGTGTTTCCCCCACTTTAAACACCTTTCCCGATCTTTGTGGCTTCCATTTGCTTTTATTGCACTTATAAACAAACAAAAAAATATATATATTCCGGAGACTCCACAGTCCATAGTCCTCAGCCCGCCGAGCTGGCCGACGAGGAGATCTTCTGGCGCAGCTCCTGGACGACATCCGTGACGTTGTCCACGAAAGAGAGCCACAGGCCCTTGATGCGGCTGCCCAGGCCGAGGGCGTCCTCGGAGCCCATGGGGGACTCGGTGCCCTGGGGCGGCGGCGCCTGGCGACGGCGGCGTCGGTGGAGCTTCTTCTTGCCAGTGGTCTTGGGGCTGACGCGGGAACGGGAGGCATTATTGGCGGCCCGCTTGCGAGCCCGCCTGCGACGCGCCTCGACCTCGTCGTCGTCGGCGGGGGGGGCTGTGGTGGCCGTGCCGGGCATCTTCATCAGGCAGGGCGCTCGCTTGGAGCGAAGGAGCAGGGCGGGCAGGCTGCGGCGGCGGCGGCGACGTCGACGTCGATCCTCCTCAGAGGAATCCGAGGCCGAAGGCGGTCTCATGGCATCGCCATAGCCCACCGCTGTCTTGGAGCGCAGCGACATCAGTGGATTGTCTATCTCCATGTTGCGGCTGACGGCGGCTCCACTCTGGACGGCCTCGGCTACATTCCCGGCCAGACTCATGGCGCCCAGGCTGAGCGACTCAAGGGGATTCTGGGGCCGGGCCCCGATCCCGCCCAGAGCCAGCAGGGCCAGCACCAGACCCAGCATCGCTTCCATTTTAGACTGTTGGCCGGCGGCGGAACACTGCGGCCTTTTAAGCCAACCCAAGCTCGCGTGATCCATCCAGATATCAGGTATCACTATCGGCACCGAGATGGAGCTGGATCGCAGCAGGCTTCCGGTTCGGATGCCGGACGGGTGACAGGTGTCAGCGGGAGCGGCCGGCTAGCCCCGTTCACCCGGCCAGTCTCACTTTCTCGCTTAGTCAGTTCAGTTCGGTTCGTTTTACTCCATTTCCGCTCTCGACTTCGATTTGAAATTGAAACTAAAATTGTAATTGAAATTGAAAATTCCCTTTCGCGCTATATATATATCTTGGGCTACATATATATATATTTTGGGCTCGTCCTCCGTCACTCAGCAGTCTCAGTCCGAGCAGCAACGCATCCAACGGTCCAGTTGCACTGCAGCCGGAGTCACTTCGTTGTACAGTCCACGGTCTGAGGTTCCAAGCAACGAGACATGAGGGCCACCAAAGCTCGCGGGGGCAATGCCAATCGATCGGTAAGCTTCCAAGGAGGTTCCTGATCTCCCTCCTGATGATCCCCGGAGTCTGGACTCTTCCAGGAGCTACTAGGCCAAAGCCATTTGCCACCTTTACCCCTTCTTTGTGGGCCATGTTTTGTATACCACTTTAAAGGGAACTTCTAATGGAAAGCCTACTATATAATATGAACTATTATACTTAAAAATTAGGAACTTAAATGTCCCTAGTAATAGTATGGGAAGTAGGTTAGAAAGGATTATTGGCCTACCCAGGGGTATTTTAGGTTCTAATAAAATCAATTTAATTTACTTTTCATTTTAATTCAAAATCTATAAACAATTTACAGACTTGGAATAACTCTGTGATTTTCTGGCTAAGATTTCCAATTGATATTTCTAGAAATATATATACATACTAATGAAGGTTAACATTATACAAATTTGCTTAAAGTTAACCTTATTACTCTTGCCAAGCTGGTTTGACTGAAACCCTTATAAGAAACTCAGTTAGGAAAGTCATAATTTATATGCCTTAGCAGTTTGTAATTCTATATTATAATATTATGTTTATTATAATTTCTCATTTATATTTATTAAACTTAAATATACAAAAAGCTCAGAGGGTTTTCCCATTAATTTCTCCACCGATCCTAGGAGAGCTTTGATTTTATAAAATAAAACCCGTATCTGAAATAGTAATAGTATATAATAGTATAGTATAGTATAGTAATGGCTATAACTCCCTGAATCCTGGTCTGAATAATATAGAAATCAGAATAATATACAGAATACAATATATAAATAATAGGATTTTTGTTCTTCCCTTCTATTAATATACAAATAAATATACAAATCTTTGTAATACTTTAAAGAGCTTTAACTATATAATTTATAGTATATATATATTTTCAAGCTGTATATATTCCTGTAATAATCATTTATTTTAAAGAGGTTCAACTATACAATTCAAAAGATTTCTTGACATCTAAACTCATTAATATCTAATAAATATATTATATAAATATAGTATATTCATATATATGTAAAATAGTATATATATATAAAATAGTATATTTATATATATATAAAATAATATATTTATATATACTTCCATGCAGTATTCCTTCTTGTTTCCTTGGAGACTTCTAGTCTATAATTTGTAATTTATTTTAAAGA